>JAPHDB010000110.1:0-277042 GCA_030772735.1 Fusarium sp. MBC 181 | reverse complement strand
TTCCAGCTGAGCTATTCGGGGAGATCTCTGAGACAGAGGAACAGCTATGCCGTGGTGGTTCGAATTGTGGCATATAATCCTCGACAGCTGAACAAGCACAATTGTCATTCGTATCACACACATGTATAGACATAACTCATTGTATTCTTTGTATTCATGATATCAAACAAACTTTTATTCCGCTATCTGTCCCTCTAGTTGAAAACAACAGTCTTGTGGCCGTTAAGGAAAAGTCTCTTCTCAGCATACCACCTCACGGCAGCAGCAAGGACTTGGCTCTCAACGTTGGAACCCTCCTCGGACAAATCCTTAGGGCTCATGGCGTGGTCGACACGGGCAATACGTTGCTCAATAATAGGACCCTCATCCAAATCAGCAGTAACAAAGTGAGCAGTAGCACCAATAATCTTGACGCCTCGCTCGTAAGCCTGATGGTAAGGCTTGGCGCCCTTGAAAGAGGGCAAGAAAGAGTGGTGGATGTTGATGATACGTCCAGACATGGCCTCACACAATGTAGGAGAAAGGACCTGCATGTAACGAGCAAGGACAATAAGCTCAATGTTGTGCTTCTTGCAAAGCTCGAGAACCTGTCCCTCCTGCTGAGCCTTGGTGTCCTTGGTGACGGGAAGATGGTGGAACTCGATTCCGTAGCTCTCGGCGAGGGCGGCGTACTCGGGGTGGTTGGAAACGATAACGGGAACCTCCATTCGAAGTTGGCCAGTCTTCATGCGGAAGAGAAGATCGTTAAGGCAGTGACCAATCTTGGAGACCATGATGAGAACTCGAGTCTTGCGGGCGACGGGTCGAATTTCGTAATCCATTTGGTACTCGGCAGCAAGCTTCTCGAAAGACTCCTTCAAGTGCTCGGTAGACTCGGTCTCGGTAGGACCGAAGTGAACTCGCATAAAGAAACGCTCGGAAACGGGATCAGAGAATTGCTGAAGGTCGAGAATGTTGTGCTTGTTGGCAGCGAAGATGCCAGTCACGGCATAGACAATGCCGGACTTGTCGGGGCATGATAGAGTGAGGATGTGATCGTAGGCCATGTTGAAGGGCTATTATGGTGTTGAATGGTTTGTAAAGAAGGTGAAGTCGATTTGGTGTAAGTTGGAAAAGAATTGATCGGCGACTCCAGGCTCCGTATCTCGACCGAGTATGACTCCGAGTCCACCCCACTGCGGGCTAACCCTCCACTATCGGAGAGCGGGATGTGGGTGCGGCATGAACGAAGTTGAAGTGTCAATCGTGTAGAAGAATGGCGGCGTAGGCGGCGTGAATGCAATTGATAGTGACATGTTGAAGATCGTCATGATGCATATCCATTTAAACCCTGTCTCCGCATGGCTGCAGGCGATTTAGATTGACATATCCACTTGGCAAGAGGTGTATTGAAGGATTGAATCTCGCGACGATCGAAGAAGAAGCTGTGATGATTGGGAAACATCTTGACAAGTCAATTGATGCTGTGGAAAGAATTTGACAGGTCCCCAGTCAATGCAGGAACGTTGGACCTGCCTTGATCAACTACTGAATCTAGAAGGAACAGCCAAATCTTATCTACAAGTACCTGCCTGTCATTCACGATAGCATCATCATCACGTGGTATCGGAAGTACATCCGACCCCCACCTCAACTTCCTTCTCAACGTTCAACATCTAACGTTGTTCTTCATCATGCATCATGCCGGGTGGCTCCCGAAGCCGAGACGGCTGTTTCAACTGTCGAAAACGCAAAAGAAGATGTGACGAAGAGAAGCCTATATGTCAAAGGTGTCGAAAGAATGGAGATGATTGCGTCTTTCCAACGCCTGCTTCTGCTTCGAATCCTCTCAAGTTTGTTGTGGCAGGATCAAATCACTATATGATACCAATTACTCAAAGCCCCAGTTTCCTAAACCTTTCGCCTCGAGAACTTGTTGCTGTGACTGATTATAAACAGGGTGGCGTTTGGGTACAACCACCACTTCCCCGCAACCTCTCACCGTTTGGCTTTGAGTCGATAGGAATTGAGAATGCCCTTGTGCAATACTGTATGTTATACAACCCAATTCATGACCGTCAACTGACTTTATAGATGTCCAAGTCATCTCCACCAGCAGAGTCTATGTGGACACAACTCGGAATGGCTTCCGTACATCAGTCATACCTCGAATGTTTTCCCAAGGCCCTTTACTCTCTGCAGTTTTATCGATGAGTGCAGCAGAATGGGCACAGAACGGTATCCCCGATGGCAAGGACTACCGTGGTCTATCAATGCAGTACAAGGTTCGGGCGCTCCATGAACTTCAACAGGCCTTGCTTGATTCCCACGGCAGCGAAGGTAATCTACTTACCTGTGTTCTTTTGGCATCACTCGAGATAGCACACGGTTCATGCCCGACATGGCTTCGTCACCTTCAAGGCGCTCTCGCTCTTCTCGAAAGTTTTGGCGACAACATCGACCCGGATGTGGCCGAATTCGTATTACAGTATTTTCGTTTTCGCTACATTTTGATGGAGACAACTCAACCGATACACGAAGATGACTCACTTAGTCAAGCAATGACCAGCCTTGCCAAGATCGAGGCAAATCTGTCGAATGATCGTAATCTCGTTGACGAACAGATCGGTTGTTCGATGGATCTAGTCGATATTATAAACGAGATTTCGTCATTGTCGGCGCACATGCCAAAGGATGAGCTTTACACCAAAGGACAAGAAATTGAGCAAAAGATTGAACAACTATCTTCACAGGATACGACCGACGACTACTTGTCGAGAAGTGCAGAGTCATTTCGAATTGCAGCCCAGATTTACCTCCGATTAGTTTGCTACAATACTTCAATCACCCACCCATCGATCATCGAACTGCACGAATCTCTCCTTACATGCTTTTCCGATATAATTGTCGAAGGACAAACGAGACGATCATTTCCAATGTGGCCCCTCTTTTTGGCTGGTTGTGCATGTTCTTCTGATCACCAACGAAAGATTGTATTGGATCACTTTACTTTGTTGGACAGGAAATGGCCCATCAGTAATATCTCAGCAGTTTGGAATGCTCTCAAATTGATATGGCACACCCGAGATCTTCAACCATCATCTACGAATCAGGATTGGAGAGAGGTTATTCACAAATTTGGATGGAAGTTGTCTCTGTCATGATTGAAGTTGCCGAAGCTATGTTGAAGCCATGAGATACAATACCAAAAGCGATTTCTTCACACAGACCACTTCAGTGCAACAAATCAGTGCTATTTTAGCAGCTCCCTTACGCTACAGTCAAGTGCACAGCTCAATTGAGACAATGTACGTCTTGTACGTCCTCATTGGGAGTTGATGTGATCACACAGGCTAACCGCGCAAAAGGTCTTACTTCTCTAGGATAAGGGTCTCTGTCCCATGTCTCCCGCTGAACCAAGGGTCCATCGTGACCACGCCATTTGCCTAGTTGCGTTGGTTTGAATCGTGAATCGTGCTATCCAGGTTGATCAACTGCCGTTGGTACTGTAGCAGTTGCATCAGCGTGTCACCAGCAGAGGCACCACAAAACAAGCACAACAAACTTCAAGTGGCAAATCGATGGAAAAAATACAGAAGTCAGAATTCCATCATCACATGCCGGTTTTGGTAAAGAAGAAAACGGCCACACGATTGACAGCGCCACTGAGGAACTGCTGAACCGCCAAGTCTAGAGCTGGTGTTGAACACCATTCCTTGGCAATTGGAAATGGGAGCTAATGCAGGGACCCCAGCACTTGCAGCGACCAGGTTCTCGACTCTTTTTTTGTCGGCCGAATCACAAAAACTGTTACTCCTCTCAGTGATACCTTGGACGGGGTAAGGGGGACGGATTAGGATGGAAGCAAACCTTGTCAACAGTCTTGATTTCATCGTCGATATTGGATCATCGATATAACCATCGGAAATTGATATGAAATGCATGCCTTGCATGGGCATTGATGAAATCATCAAGCAGATAAAGCAGGTATGAATTACGCGCGACACTATACGCGGAACACTTTTATGCCATACACGGACATGTTACCGAGTGATAAGAGGATTCAAACATTCAAGTGGATGCTGTGCCGCGGGTTGAAACAGTTAAAATAAGCGCACAAAAAGGCCCGAGCAGATAGACCTTTCCTGGCTACCTGTCCGTACAGTCAAGTCAGTTGGTGATGATCCAGCTTGCTGGTGGCGATTAATTCTTGAGAGCTTCGATTAATGAACTGGAATTTTGTGGCTTTCAAGTCCCGCCCAAACCTTGATTCTCCGTGCCTTGTTCCTGGGCTCGACTCGACTCTGATCAACGTCAACGTCAATGTCTGGTCATGGATACCAAAGTCATACAACTGATGATGTTGAATCGCACTATCAAAAACGTGACAGACAGACAACATGATATCAGTCGTATCCGCGAAGAGGGACACACTGACACGATTACGGCATCTCGGCTACCAAGAAAATAGTCGATTGCTTGGCCCAACAGCTAAAAAGACGGAGCCAGGGAGCTCAGTGGGATAAAGAAGCTTGGGACAGAGGATTGGGGGCGAGTCAGGGCCCCTGGAAAAGCCAAGAGTCTGTCCGTGGAGCCATGCCGGTGGCGCTGGCTATGGCGCTGTCCGAGAATTAGCTTTAGCTCTACGGAGTGCAGTAGCTTTAGCTTGGGGTGAGGAGGAGATGCGGATAAATCAACGAGATATCATTGAATGAGCCATTTAACATTCGTGGGATTGTATTAGGTCTAGATGTATGCAGCCGTGCCACATGGTATCTGTCTATCGACGTTGATATGCAGGAATTGGATCTAGATGCGAGATAATGATAGCATTGGGCTGTACATTAATACACGCATCATACAGAGTACATACACGCGTACTGTACTGATATCCCTCGCATTCAGAGACCAAGACCAAAGCTCTAAGCGATCACCGACGGAACAAACCTTGTCTCTGAAGGATGTCGCGGTGATGCCATGACTGGTAGAAGGACCCAAGGACATGTCCCAGTCCTGTAACAATCTAGAGCGTAACAGTAGCCAAGCTAATTTATGGATCACGGAAGCCGGGGTCCCCCGCTGGCTCCCACCGTCGTTCCCGCCAGGCCCAAAGGCGGCAAGCCCATCCTTAGCGCACCCGCTTTGGGCCCAAGCGCTGCACGTCCAGGGGCTTGGTTAGTTAGGGGAAGGTGCACCTCAGTTCTCAGAGTCTCGCTCTCTCCTCCTTCTTTCGCGTGTCACTGTGGCTTGGAAAGAAAGAGGCAAGAACAGGATTCAAATACAAAGCAAGGTTCCTTCCCTTTCATTATTAACTTCCAGGGTTTGGTCTTGCTTGCATGATATCTCTGAAACTCTTCATCTTCAAGCCAATTTCGTCTGCGTTAACAATTTTCGCTTTCCTCTCTTATTTTTCTTGGCTGACCCATTCGTAAACCAATCCAATTGTCCCACTCACCCACCGGACCTAAACGAACCGACGATCCATCCATGCTCGTTCAGCTGCTGCAGTAGCGAACTGAGACCAACAGAGGAACCATCTGCTCTTCATCTCAATCTCTCTCCCTCTTTGTTGATCATTGATTGTTTTTCTTCACATTCATTGATTATTTTTTGTCGTCTTTGTCTTTGTCGCGAACATCACATCTTATCACTGTCGTATTCGTCCATACAATAACTCGGCACTTTTTCGCCGACACCCCTAATTACCATCCACAACGGGCGGCCTCGCATCAATCGATCGGTTTCCCAACGGATTTGAGTTTCACAAATTCTCTCGTGTCTTGAGCATTGAAATAAACGGTATGTAAACCAGCCTTTACCACTGGTGTCACTGTCGCACATTGCCTTTCACATGCACATGCACCAGCCACAATCACCTGAGACTAATTGTCGCAATAGCTCTCCTGACCATCTCAATCTCTCGCCGTCAATCTCTCGTCAATCCTCAACCTTCACATCACAACCGCCAAAATGCCTTCAAACTACGAAAAGCTATCCCGTCCTAGCGGCGATGCAACCACTCTCACCATTCCCGAAAAGGCTGCTTCCACAACTCTTACCGTCAACGAAACTCCCCGTCTCAGCACAACATCCACTCCTCAAACAGACAAACTCAACCCCTTCGACACCGACATCGAAGCCATGGTCACAAACACTCGCACCTCAGAATCAAACATCCACAAAACAAACAGCCCCGCTAGAAAGACCGACTGCCAAGTTTGGCCTGGAAAGGATCACTGGAAGAAGCAGGCCAAGGCCGCAAAGGCAAAGAACCGCTGCACCTGCATGGCTCATCTCAGTCAACGCAATCGCTGGATCGTCAAGGGGATGATCATCTTGCTCGTTGTCGGTATCGCTGTTGGTGTTGGTTTCGGAGTCAGCAAGCCTCTCAACGCGCCGATATGGGGAGATAAACACGGCGACAAGAAGTAAATTCGTTTCTTCGGTTACCGGCATCACACTTCATCTACCCGCAAGGGACTTTTTTTTACTGCCCAAGAGGCTTTGTTTCGGTTTCTTTTCATATGCCTAGCGCGCTGGATTTCTTTTTTCCCTTTTCACATCATGAACAGGCGTATTGGCGTCCACATGTCAACTTTTCAATCGTGGCGGCATGGAGTGATGGATTACAGAACATTGGGTCTTTGTTCTATTTTACAGTTTCGTCATCACTATATATGGTATATGGTCGGTAGACTAGAGTCTAGAGGAATAAAGTCTCCGAAGGAGACAGGGAATTTCCCTTTCGTCAAGCATATCAGAGTCGTTGACGCGACAAGCATTTGAAGCAATGTGATAAGCGTGTAAGTGAGGTTGTCGCATCAAGTAATGTGATAAGTGTGCAGGGGGTTGTCAAGTAAGGTTCTCATAAGCATCCGAAATAAGGTGACGAGCGTGCAGGTGAAGTTAAGCACGGATACCAAGCATCCAAAAGTGAAGTTATCATGGCCCCCTGCAGCTCCACCAGATCGTCAGGAACAAGATCCAAGATGCGGCCCGTAGAAATAGGTCTGTGGGGAAGGGACGGAAAGATGCAGATTCTAAAGAAACAATTCTCTAGATTTGGAAATGGCGGCGAAGGAAACGGCCACTCGAAAAGAAGATGCTGATGGAGGGGATCCACCGGTTACCGAACTTTCCGAAGAGGTTGGGAGACATGTCACCGCAACTATCAGCTGCTGGCTTTTAAATAACAGGCCTTCCCCATTTCTCGAGAACCCAAGGCCTTGATGCTGAATTCTTTTGGCATGGAGTCTGTCGAATGAAGGTGGTTTCGAAGAGCTGCGTTTGGTGGCGACTTGCTACTGAGAATGCAGCCGCCAAAGAAGAACAAGAGAGCAGAGGTCTGTTTGCGTAGTCATTGTTAGCAATGCAAAAGAAAGAGCCTGGGAATGGCCAAATGCTTACCATCAAACGAGACTGTTCTGACCTGTTGACTGAACATGATACAACGGTTTGCCTTTGTACTAGCTATTGTTCATCTTAGATACACTTGTTCACTGTTGTTCAGCCCTATCAAAGGATCAACAAAACACCCAACAAAGCAGTTCACGAACAAGCACTCATTCACCATGCATATAAATACTCACCTTATATCGTCTTCATCTCAAATCCTCACCAAACCATCAGATAATCACAACCACCAAAATGAGTAACAACAGTTATCTCCCCGTCTCTGCCTCAACGCTCTTCTCGTGGCCTCGTCGCGCCACAGAACCTGGCCTTCCAGAGCAGTCCAAGACTGATGAGGTAGTCACTATCTTTATCGTATGCGGTATCGTTGTGCTTTTCCTCACTCCGATTCTTTGGTATCTTTTCGGGAGGATTCTAAGGGCCCGTAAGGAGGGGAAGAAGGCTGATGACCTTGAGCAAGGCGTTCATTAGATGAGTTTGATCGTTATTAAGAGTTGATCGATTAGAGTTGAACGCTGGCCGTTTGACAAACTGAATAGACTTTATGTTTATCGTCCAGCTGTTTGGTATTAGTGACGTATTGCTATAAAATTGTGAAGGTATCACCACCAGCGTTCCTGCCTTGTAATCAACACCTCCTTCCTTATATCCAATTTTCATCGACCGCATCACCAATAGCTATTCCTCCGGCTTCGGAGACATCCCCGAATAGCTCAGCTGGAAGAGCGTTCGACTGTAATTGTTATATGTCATCGAAAGGTCACTTGTTCGATCCAGGTTTCGGGGATTCTTTCTTTTTTTGCTTATATCCTAGACTGAGATTGCAGTCTTCTCGTATGGTGATCTCCTCATGGTTATCCTCTCGTGAACGTTTTATCTACCTCACTACCCTCACAGTCCTTCCAACCTCTCCCCTCTCAACTTGCTCAACCCTCCCTTTAACCTTCTTCCAAACCTCCTCATTAACCTCCTCAACACTACCCCCAGCATCAACAACAACAAGATCCTCTTCCTCCTGATTCCATCCCTCTCCCTCATCAAGTCCCAGTTCTTTAGCATCAATGTCCTTACCACCCATGCTTAACCCCCAGAACAATTCCCTCACCTTTTTCTGCATGTCAGACCTCTCGTAAACTTCTCCACCCCATCCACCCCGTGCTGAGGCTTGCTCCTCGGTCAGGTCGAGGAAAAGTACAAGATCAGGTCGGGGAAGACCGCGTTCTGGAGCGCGGGCCCATGGGAGGGTCAGAGAGGGGTTTTGCTTGGCGGCTGAATACACAATGCCTGAGTGATAGTACCTGTCGCAGAGGATGGTTGTTCCTGAAGCCAGAAGGGATTGGATTTGTTTGCTAGATAGTTAGTTGATGTCTTTCACATGAGGTTATAGCACTCACACAGCTTCCCATCGGTTTGCGCTAAAGAGCAGATGAATAACATGATCCTCCATCTCTACATCGCTCTTGAGATAACTATCAATCATCTGTCCAATAGGTGTAGTTCTGTCTAAGGAACATTAGCGTGGCCTCACCTCAAGTCAATGAACATACCAGGGAATCTCATAACCTTGACCTTTTTACCCTCCTCGACAAATCGCTGCTCCAAGAGCTTCACCTGTGTTGTTTTCCCACTTCGATCCAGACCCTCCAAAACGATAAAGGCTCCTCTTTGGCCAGATTCATCCTTGGTCGCCATTGCAGCTGTGGCGAGATCGTTAATTGAAGACATTGTTGTTGGTGAGTGGTCACTTATGCCTGTTGTTGGCTTAACAGTGGCAAGAGGGGAACTGAATCTGACTGACCTCATATTCACACTGTTTTGGTTAGTGGTTCACGTGGATCACAGTGCGGAGAAAATCAGATCATGATTGACTCTCAGTGCATAGATACCAAGCATGAAGCATCATGCGTCCATGCAATGACGTCTAAATTACAGCCCTACAAATTGATCCATTAAGGCTTCCAGAAAAAGTCTGTGAGTTCATGGCTTAAAGACACCTCTAATTTTAGTATCCGTGATTCGCCCTAAATCTGTAATTCTCACTCAACTTCACACATCTTACCCAAACTCTATATAAAGTAATTTCGCGAACCTGGAGTTGTGATTAATAAGACAGACATCATTGTCTAATAAACATCCTGGATACTCAGTGTTACCGAAAGTGGCAATATCAGTACCCAACCGAACTATGAACTGAACGACAATGAACCAAACAACGTTCGCAGAACAAACGCTATTCACGATAAACTTCAAGATGCGCAAGACGAACAAGACGAAACGATAGTATTAAAACGACAGCCCTCACGAATTAATCTTCAGGTTAGTCTCCCACCACCATGTCTTCCTCAAAATGGCCTCCTCAGAATCATACCAACTCTTTTTAGGGATAGTCCTCATTTATATCCCTGTCATCCCTCTCATCACCATCGTCGCGATGCTGTGCTGTATACCCCTTCGGAAACCTGTCTATGACGAAGAAACAGAATTGGAAAGAGGAATGCTGGTTGAAGTGGTGCGCATACACAAAGATGGAAAGGAGATCTACTCGAGAGCGGCAGCACCCACAGAAAAGAGGTTATACGATCATCCTTCGTTTGCTATGAGTAAACGAAGAATATCTTCGGATGCAATATCTCAAAAATCGACAAAATCCAAGACAAACACCAACATCAGAGAACTACGATCACAACTTATCGAAGGAATGACAGAGGTCTCGAGAAAATACTTCGAATAACCGCTCATTCTTCATCTAGCATACATCCACATCCACAAATCAATACGATTAACAGTCGATTGTATCTTGTCTGAAATACCTCAATAGTCCGCCCGTGACCACCTTGGTAAAGCTGGCCACATTAAATGCGGCCCTGCGCCAATATCCATGTTTATCTATTCCCAGAGGTGATCCTGACCTCTCCCATGAATCCGTAATAAAGTCAAGTTTGTGTGAAAAGAAACAGGAGACGATCCAGTTGTATGTTATGTAATGACAAAAGAAATGCAGTGCTCGACAAGCCTGCTGACGCTGCGCGCCTGCGATGATCGCATAAGAAGGTCGTAATGTTGTCAGGTTCAACATGTAAGCTCGTAAATGGCCGTTCGATTATACAGACTGATATAACAGGAGAGGCTCGCCGACGTTTTCGATTTCGGGAATGGTACACTTAAGGTCGAATGCCTTGGAAAGAACAATCTTGAAGATCTGGAAAAGTTAGTGACTGGTCAAATCTGTAGACCTTCTGTGCCATACCTTTTGCACGTTGATGCTGTGACTCGTACTTGAAAAGATTAATGCAGCCCTCATGGCCTTTGCAAAGCGCCTCGCCTGGATTTGTTAGTCGAGTGGACACCCAGAGAATTTGAAACAAACCTGATTTGAGATCTCTTCTTGATCTTGTGCGGGAAAGTTGACAAAGTGGTCATACTTTGTACCCACGAGAATAGGAATAGCAGTCTTGTTGAAACCACGTCCTTGTCGATACCATTCCTTGATGCTATTCAAGGTACTCTTGCGCGTAAGATCAAACATGAAGAGAATAGCGACAGCATCGTTACAGACAAGCGGCAACATGTTGACGAATTCTCTCTGACCACCAAGATCCCAAATCGAAAAGGTAATCTCGGTGTTGCGAATGGAAATGGTCTTTTCCATAAAGTTGACACCTAGAGTCTGGATATAATCCTCGTCCCAGCTTCCTTCAACATATTTGACCATCAATGAAGTCTTTCCAATCTGTGCATCACCAACCATGCCGACCTTGATCACGACATGGTTACGGCCGTTGGATGAAGGCTCGCCTTGGCCTTGTCGGTAGTCGTTGTATGCCTGGTGTGCGGGGTTGGACAAGCCGCTAGCTGGACGGGAGATTGGAGGCGCGGGTTGAACGGGAGGAGTGTATCTGGAGGAAGGGTCTTCTCGTTGGGGACTGCTGAGTCCTTGATCAAGGGATGCGCTCTGTTGATGGAAGCCGTTGCTTGAAGTGGGGTGGGGAGATCCTTCGATGCCTCCCATGGTGTCATCGTAAGTTTGGGGAAGCGGCACCTCGTGTGGGGGAATTTCATGCTCCATGATGGCGGTCGGAGGAGAGAGAGGGTCGGATACGGTGGCCGTAGCCTCGGTGATCGTTGAGTCGTCCAGTTTGAAGGTTGTAGAAGGAGATTATTAGATTCGGATACGAGATTATCGAAGTGAATGTGGAGACAAAGTCGGTAGAGAGCGTGATGGAAAGCGCGGAAAAAGAAGTGAAGAAGAGAAGAAAAGAGATGGTCAACAGCTCATCAACGGCATCAAGCTAGTTGCAAGCATAGAATGAAGACGGTCGCGATGGTCAAGTTGGTGATGTGGTAGGTGGCGGAGTCGAAACAGAAACAGAAGCCACCGGATCAAATAACCAGGCTCGAGGGAGAGACTGAGACAAAGGCGCAAGGGTGAGACTTTTAGCGACAAAGAGATTCAGCGCGTGGTAAGTCAGAAAAGCAGGACAGGTCGGGATCGGTCTTGGGATGAAAGTCGAAAGCCAATGTGAAGTGGGTTAAAGGTTGCAGCAGGGAGGGGGATTCGCTATTCGTCGGGACGCTGACGTTTGGTGATGCCCTGTGCTGTGCCTACTAAACAAAGCGGGACGGAATTTCAAGGCACCGGTAGTACGATTGAGCTGAGCAAGGTAGTACGAATAGCACTAATAACAACACAACAACTTGACAAACTTGGTTCTCCTGAATCTATAGATAAACTTTGAACTAGTCTCTGCTTATGCGTGAAATGTTAGCCTGCGTCTGTTGATCATGATGATGGTGGAGTGGTGTTTTAGCTTTCGGGACGCGTTGGAGGGCGCGTTTACGACAGACAATTGGTTGAGACAGTGCTTATGGCTAGCTGAATAAATATTGTATCAAAACAAGGCATACTCTAAGGAACTAGATTTCCTATAAATCCGACTATTTATCGAGAGTTGTGTAACGCCCAGCTCATCATGCAGAATCTCGTCACTATTTGCAATGGAGTAAATAGCAACCGTGTTGTTATTTGACTAGCGATGGTTGGCTATTGATTTCAGCGGTTGTAGTGGGAGGATGCCTATAATACAGCGCCTAGACAGTGATGGGAACGATCAAATATCAACAATCAAGAAACATTGAAACATCAACAATGTAGACAACTGGCAGAATGTAACCAAACATCCATGACCTTGTTATTTCACATTCCAAACATAGACCAATTCATCCAAACATCCATCCAACAGTACCCCACGCTTAGACGCCGGGGTACAGCTCAGCCAGCTCAGGTACAGCTTCATTGGTTCAGTGTTTCATTGGAGCCTCATGTCTTGACGAATTCCTCGGTAAACGGTAGTATTATAGTAAAACTGCCGAGTCTAATGATTCCCATATGAATTACATTCCATCACATTGTTGACCTCAGGTACTTGAACTTTGCATGATGCTGACTAACCCTCGGCGCCATCCCGAACCCACATCCATGGTTCGGTCGGTCCATCTCCGCATGCCGCCCGGACAAAGCTTGAACTTCTGATATCACCAACAATCATCACCACAATGGCCTCAATTGCTCGGTCCCTGCGCGTCGCCGCCCCTCTGGCTAGGGGAATCGCTCCTCGCGCTCCCATCATCCGCGCCCGAGCTTTCTCCTCCACCAAACTAAGTACGGCTATTGAACATCAAATCGTCACTGTCACTAACAAGCTAGGCCTCGCTCGCAGATACACAAAGGACCACGAGTGGATCGATCTCTCCGCCGATAAGAAGCACGGTTTTGTCGGTATTTCAGAGTACGCTGCCGAGCAGCTCGGTGACGTAGTCTACGTTGAGCTCCCCGAAGCCGGTACCTGGGTTGAGCAAGGCGACGCTGTCGGCGCTGTTGAGTCAGTCAAGTCTGCTAGCGACATCAACGCTCCTGTTCGTCTGCGCGTTCTTCAGATCAACGACAACCTCGAAGAGAAGCCTTCCACGATCAACAAGGTCCCCGAAGACGATAGCGCTGGTGGTGGCTGGATCGCAAAGGTCGAGGTTGACGAAGAGGGCGCCAAGCAGTTCGAGAAGCTGTTGGATGCCGAGGCCTACAAGGCTTTTGCTGGAGCCGAATAGATTTACGAAGCAATACAAAAGAAAGAGCACGGCATAGAAATGTTTCATCGGGTATATTTGGGTTAATTCATGTGCCGATCTACGGCGTAATGTTCCGCTATCCACTCATGACGTCTACTTGACTGTCTCCGGCACCTGTCGGGTCTCGTTGATGGCATCCAGAATCTTTTGCGCTCCTCGTTCCACCAATGTCTCGGCCACCTTTCTTCCAAACTTGTCCGCCTCCTCTGGTGTCTTGATTGCTTCTGTCGTTTCGCAATCGACACCCTCGTCACCCCGGAGAGAAACAACTGTAGCCTTCATACGTAACTTGTCATCAATCCACTTTGTCTCGACACCAATAGGAACACTGCAACCACCCTCGAGCGCTCTCATGAGGGCTCGCTCTGCCTCGCACGCCAACGCTGTTTGCTCGTTCTGGATTGTCTTGAGAAACTCGAGAACCTTTGTGTCGTCATCTCGGCATTCAACTCCCAATGCACCTTGACCAACAGCGTGAAGGATACCTCCATTCTCCGACTCGAGGAATTGTGTAATGTGGTGTCCCAAATCCATTCGCTGAAGACCTGCCGCTGCCAAGATGATACCCGTCAGATCAGGATCCTCCTCGAGCTTTCGTAGTCGAGTCTGAATGTTTCCTCGGTGGTCCTTGAATTTGAGTGTCGGGTATCGTCGGACCAGCTGCGCAATGCGGCGTACACTGCTTGTACCGATAACACTTCCGGCCGGCAGATCAGCCAAGGTCTTCCAACCGTGCTTGTCCTGCAATTCCTTCTTGATCACCAGTGTATCTCTCGGATCCTCGCGGGACGTAACACATCCGAGGACGCAACCTTCGGGGAGAACAGTCGGCATGTCCTTGAGCGAATGAACGACGATGTCGAGTTCCCTGTTGACGAGTCTCTCCTCGAGCTGGGATGTCCACAGACCCTTGCCACCAAAGTTGTAGAGCGCTGTGTTCTGGTCGCGATCGCCGGTGGTAGTCATGCTGTGGATGGGGAATTCATGATCGGGGAATTTCTCCTTCAAAGAGTCGACAACGATTTGAGTTTGAGCAAGCGCAAGAGGCGACTTGCGAGTGCCGACATTGACGACTTTGGGGGTTTGAGTTTCGGCCATTGTGAATTTGTAGATTGAATTGACGGATGTACATGGATGATAGCTTGGAGGGGCAGTTGAGCTTTTCGGATGATGGTGGGGTAGTAAACACAGTGTAGGGTATCCGCACTGTATCGCCGATGCCGGTATTGACAACATCATGATGTCGGCAAGTACATGATACAGTATAAAGAGGACATGTGCCTGTGATTACGCCAAGCTGGAGTGCAGCTTTGAGAAAACAGTACCTCAAGAGTCTTGACTAGATTGCACCAACCATCACGCGGAAATATTGAGCATCATAGACTCGCTAACCATCAAACGATATGGCGATGCTGCCTCAAGCTGACGAAACCTCACCGACTATGGACGACTTCAAACCTTGGCATCAGAGTTGAATATGGACTGCCGAGTGGCTCGTTGAACAGCTTACAACGAGTGCTGTAACCGAAAGAGTGATATCCTCAGTCATGAAGACCATATAAGACCGCATCAACTCCAAGCCAGCTCAAGACCATCAATCCACCGACACTCGTTATCATGAAGCTTAAACTTACAATTCTTGGGCTGGCTGTTGCAGCCTTTGCAAAGCCTCAGACTCCTCCTGATCCTCCTCCATTATCCTCTGGACCACCAAATGATCCAGCTCCAGCTCCGGTCCCAATCCCTACAACAACTCAACCAGCTCCGCCTCCTCCTTCAACTCCGGCTCCTGCTGATCCGAGCAAGCAACCAACCCCCGAGGGACCAATCTGCGAATGCGGATACACCTACTGTGCTAAAGTCCTGAAGGCTATGGGTATGTCTACGAACCTTGAGAGGAGCATGTCTAACATCTTGTAGAAAAGCCATGGAGTGATGGTCAACTATCTGCGGCGTACTGCAAGACTCCCAATGCCGTTTGTAACCAGGAGACTCCGGCCAGCAATGTCGAGAATGCTCTATTCATCTGCCTCTGCGCCGAACCAGAGCAAAAGGTTGGAGATCATCTTGAACTTCTCTGCGGTTGCGATACATGCCTCAATGTTGGACCAGACTTTAGAGGACGTTGCAAGAGTCCCTGCAAGGCTGGTCATGCTAGTAGTGGAGGATCAGGTGGTGGTGATGGTAAGATTAGAGGCATGAATCGATTGGGAATTTGGTAGAGATAAGTTGCAGGATCTAATGGTAAGTCGAGGGGGAAGTCGGTCACTATCGTAATCTGTTTAGAATCCAAATTGACCCGATCTTTGTAATGCTATTCTGTAGTTGTCCATTATAATGATTCTATTAAGCCCGCTTACTGCGTGATGTCCAAAAACAGACAGCTATGCATACGCGTATACTAGCCAGTCGAAACAAAACGTGTCAAACAAACCCATCTGCCCCGCACTAGAGAATATTCATTCATGCTTATCAATGCAATCGAATCAGTCTTCCACGAGGTTCTCAATTTAGCATGATCTCCTTGCCAATCAGTAAAAACTCAGTCCTCAAACGTCAGCTCAAACTCGAGAGAAACTCACTAACCCGGCAGCACCGAGGTCTTCACCCCGGCGGGACCCACACAAAAGCCGGCACTACACGGGGCTAAGTGCCGAGAATGGACGGCCAGGCCCGTTAGTCTGACGTCAGAAGGTGTAAGAGCCGAACGGAAGAGTTTGTCAAGCATGAAGTGAACGGTTTCGAGTTGGTCCGACTTTGTAGCTGAGGTGGCTAGGGTCTGGTCTGAGCGTGGAGGCGGGGAACAGAAAGGAAACTTTATATAAAGCATGATGCGTCATGATATCCAACTCAGCTCATATCTGTCTTAACTCAACTCATCTCAATAACTCACATACCAATTATACCCAATACATATACCAATATTCAAAATGGCTCCCAAGATTCTCGTCGTTCTCACCAGCCAGGCCAAGATGAACAATGGCAACCCTACCGGCTGGTACCTCGTAAGTTTTATCACCATCACATGTCTTCACTCATACTAACAACACAAGCCCGAATTCGCCCACCCCTACTATGACTTTGTCAACGCCAACGTCGAGGTTGTCGTCGCCTCTCCCAAGGGTGGTGAGGCTCCTCTCGACCAGGCCTCCGTTGAGATGTTCAAGGGTGATGAGGAGTCTGTAAAGTTTCTCAACGAGAAGAAGCAAGTCTGGGAGCAAACCACCCCCCTCAAGGAGTTCCTTGGCAAGGCTTCCGAGTTTGACGCCGTCTTCTACCCCGGTGGCCACGGCCCCATGTTCGATCTCGTCAACGATGAGACCTCTATCAAGATCATTGAGGAGTTCTACAAGGCTGGCAAGCCCGTCGCTGCTGTCTGCCACGGTCCTATCGTCTTCACCCAGGTCAAGATTGATGGAAAGCCTCTTCTTGAGGGCCGTGAGGCTACTGGTTTCAGCAACTCTGAGGAGGATGCTGTTAACCTGACCAGCGCTATGCCCGTTCTTCTCGAGGATGAGATTAAGCGTGTCGGTGGAAAGTACGTCAAGGCTGATGACTGGGCTGAGAAGTCTGTTGTTGATGGTCAGGTCATCACCGGCCAGAACCCTTCTTCTGCCCACGCTGTCGGTAAGGCCATTCTCAAAGCTATCGGCGCTTAGATAATGAATAATTATGAATAATGATAATTAATCTACAATGAAAGACTTTCCCACTTATGCTCATCTTGATACGGTGTTAGTTGTATAAAGCTTGTAGATTAACAGTCTTCAATCTTCAAAACATGTTCACTCATTCAGTTCAATACCGCTCATATTAGAAGTAAACATCTTTTAATTTATCGTAATATCTCATTATATCATTATGAATTAATCCTTCTTGAAAACCTTCTCGAATCCGGTCAAAGTAAATCGGTAGTGAACCTTGTTCTCCTTAACACGCTCGACAGCCTCAGCACATCCCTTCTCAGAGATATCGATAGTCTCAACCCAAGCGACAATGTTTTTCTCAGCAGCGAGCTTAAGCATGGCGTTCATCTCTTGGTTGTTACCGAGATGGCTACCAGTAATCTTACCAGCGTTACTGGCGAAAGTGCCAGCAGTAAGCTGAGGAAGAGGCTCATCAGGAATACCACAGTTGTGGAACTCGCCACCAACGTTGAGTGTACCCATGTAGGCGTCCATGTCGAACTTGTGTGTCATGTCGGCACAGTTGAGGATGAAGTCAAAGGTGAACTTGTACTTGTCGGCCCAGCCCTCCTCAGAGGTGACGATAACCTCCTTAGCACCGAGCTTCTTAGCGTCTTCAACTTTGTTGGGAGAATGTGTCATGGCGTAGACCTCAGCACCCAGAGCCTTAGCCCATTGGATACCCATGTGGCCGAGACCTCCAATACCCAGAACAGCAACTACCTTTCCAGGGCCGACACCGGCTCTCACAAGAGGAGAGTATGTGGTAATACCGGCGCAGAGAAGGGGAGCAACCTGCTCACTCTTAAGGGCATCGGGGATCTTAAAGGTAAAGTACTCGTGAGCACGGATGTGAGAAGCGAAACCACCGTGAGCGACACTGCCGTCAGGGTATGTGCAGTTGTAAGTGTCGACCATATCAGGGCAGTAGTTTTCGTTCTTGTTGTTGCAGAGCTTGCACTTCAAGCAAGAAGAGACTTGAGCACCAACACCAACACGGTCGCCGACCTTGATCTCGCTGACCTTGTCACCAACTCGGACAGCCTTGCCGACGACTTCGTGACCAACGCAGAGAGGACCCTTGAAGTCCCCCCAACCGCCAGTAACGGTGTGGACATCAGAGCCACAAACACCGCAGGCCTCGATCTCGACATCGATATCGCGATCGCCCCAGGTCTTGGGCGTAAGAGTTTGCTTCTCAAACTTGTTCCATGACTTTGGGCTGTCGACGCAGAAGCCTTCGAATGTATCAGGGTAACCCATTTTGGCGTAGGATGAATTAGGTTGAAATGGAATGAATAGTAATGCTGATCATCTATCAGGGTTCTCTCATCTCAGCAGTATTTATATCGCTCTTCCTCCTCGCTTTTTAATGACGTCTTGGAAATTGGGCAGAACGATAAGTCGACATCTATGACGCCCAGTGCTTCAAACGCTCCGGCGTATGGAAAGCATCATAATTGCATCGAAGGCATCAATGATCTCTCTCTCCATTTTGCAGTCTTAATCGGGTAACCCGCCGAGAGTTAGTCCTTAAAGAGTTTGCCAATCGCGATCTTGGAGCTCAGAATGGAAGCTGACTAGAAGATGGAGCTAGCAGGGTTTGCCGACCTAGCTAAAGCTAGTCGTGGAGACTCCCGAGGGGCCGACGCTGATCGGATGACGTAGAACCATTGTCTCGGTAGTTAATTGGCGAACAACATCATTTTCCTGGAGATAAGGGTTTTCGTTTATGAATCAGGTACGTGGTAATTGAGATCCATATTGACTCGAAGGTGATGTTCAACGTTACATCAAATATCATGACAACGCATACCGAGAAAGCGATATAATTCGGGACTGCCCGAAAATTCTCGATAATAGGAGCCCCGGTGTCGTCCAGCGTCTCAGAGTTTGGGTATGACATACTCAGTTATTTTGTCCCATCACTCTGTTCTTATTTCTGGGTTCCGATGAGCTCCGCAACTCGCGGATAACTTGCAAAAGTCGAGGTCCTGATGGGCCAAGGTCGTGCGCTCAGGAGAACCACGTCAGAATAATGGAGCTTGCTGTACAGCCGTGCTTATTGAGGCTCAACTCCGTGGGCAGGGTCAAAGCACATGCATCCGAACATGCATCCGACGGAGCACGATCGATGGTGTTGTCGACTGTCAGCCGAGGTTGATCGGGCATATTAGGTTGGTTTGGTAAGCTGGAAACCCCCGCGAGTTATCTGGCGGCTGAGGCTCATTCTTTTTATCATCGAAAGGGAAAGCGTCGTCGTACGGCAAAGCCACCAGAGCCAACTTCTCCGTTGTCCTGCTTTTGTCTTCTACAACACACGAACAGCACGGGTCGTTATCAGTAGGTTGTCGGTTGGTAAGTGGAATACGTCAATAGAAAGCTCTCTCATGGAGTGTCGTGCTGAGTAAACTTCCAGCAAATTGGGTTGGAGTCCTAGCGGTTAGTATTGCTAGTGGACTGTTCATGTCTATCACACAACACTTGCCTATAAGAAACGCATAAGCGACCGCATGCAATGTTGGGTTCGGTACAGCTGTCTGTCCAAACGGAGTGCTTGATTCCGCAGCATGTGTAGTACCGAGGCTGACATGTGCTGATAACCTCGAATCGAATTCTCACTGGCAATGAAAAAGAGCTTCTGCTGCGATGTAACTCCAGCATACGGGGTTCAATGGCGATAGATACGAGCGGCTTATGGTGAATCGAATATGTATTAATGCCATGATTCGCTGTTCATGGAGTGTCTTGTGACAAAGGCTGAGTACTGTTGTTTTTTCTTCCCTCAGATCGCCGGTTAAATGTCCAGATGATCGAGAGGGTCGTCTTGCTTCGTTCAAGCTTATCAAAATATACGACGCAGGGCGTATAGTAACGAGCGGAACACCAAATCATCAACACTCGCTGTGACCTGATGGCTGCTCATATGATGCATCGCGATTGGAAACACTCAATGTCAACGTGAATCAAAACCGCGGTAAATCAAGAACGCCTGCGACCAGCTCACATTTGTTGCTATGAAGCCATCATCAACGCCTCCCAAAGATAAGAAAAACAAAAATATGGTAAAAGAATAGAAATGACAAGTATGATATGTTATATAGATCCAACTCAACGCTCGCCCTCGTCAATATCGTTCAAGGAAATCAGTAAACGCGACGCTCCTCATGGTATTGGAACTCGCCAGGTATCTCTCCACCGTCATTCGCCATCTTTCCTTTTGTTGGCAATCGTTGTGTTTGCCTTTTATTTTGCTTTTGTAATAACTTCCAATCAACCCATCTTGACATCACCGTTAGACTCAGTCTGAGGCTCAGCCTGAGGCAGCATGGGCTTTTCGTCTTGAGCTCGTCGTTTGCCCATACGGTCGAGCCATTGTTCGGCACTGACGATTGTTCCATCGACAACACCGCTGACTTGAACAACCATGTCTAAACCCTCCTTGGCCAAAACCAAGACCTTTTGTGCACCCTCAGTCAGAGCAGACTCACTGTCTTGATTGGTGGAGTTTCTGTCCGACATGGTAGCAATGCGGAATCGTTGGGGCAAACTGGTGAGATGACGTCGCACGAGAATTCGTGCGTTTTCCGGCAATGCACCTCCTGCATATTTTGAAACAGTGTTGATGGCATCGCGAAGAGTCCTGAGGACATCACTCTTAAGACTCGAAATGCGAGCTGCAAGTAGAGTTCGAGACTCTGCACCCTCAGATCCTTCGCCTTGTTGCTTCTCGGATCCCTCTTGTGGTTGAACCTTTTCATACTGTTCCAATGTTGTCCTCAAAGCTGTAATGACACGAGAAATGTGATCATTTGCCCATCGAAGCCACTGAAGACAGTATTTGAGACTACGAAGACTTTCCTCGCTCATGGCTACACTCAAACCAGAGGTTGACATGATCAGACGTGACTGCCATGCACTGTTGGGTCGTGAGGTTCGAGGAGAATTCTGAGCATCCGTCTCAGTGTATGCAGGCGATCTCATCTCATCGTATGCAGGAAGAGTGTCAACTGTGCTTGTAGTTGACATGCGACGAGAAAGAGTTCTGGAGGATGGTGAGAAAGCATCAGAATCGACCTGCTCATCGGCCATCTGCTGCATCCCTTCACTCTCAAACCTCTTGTTGCTGACAGATTCATCCTCACTATCCACCTTGCGTCGTTTCTTACTGTTGCCGGTTTCCAAATCAGAGGTTGAACTGTTTTGTCGGCGTCCAGCACCCAAAAACCATCGGACACCCCCTTCAACACCGGTCACTCGACCAACAGATCCAACAGTGTTCGCAATTGGTGTCAAATATCCTTCAACATATTCGGCACCTGATCGAAAGCGTGGTGAAAAGTTCTTGGCGCCTCCATATGCCGAAGTAGCACCTTCAATAGTGCTCGCCAATAGGGGATGGGTTGTCGTAAGAAGAGATAAAAGCGGTTCTGGTTGTTGAGGTTGTGATCCCTGAAGTCCATTTGAACTTGGTGGGCTGACTGGAAGCGAGGAATTCGTGTGGGGTGGTGATGAAATAAAGTCTATGACGGTCAGTAATAGTCAATAGAAGCAAAAACAAACATACCGGCTCTCAAATCTCCAAGTGCTTCGGCCGCCAATCGTACATCCGGATCATCAAGACTGACACTCCCAGCTCTCGCATCTAAAAGTCGATCGGGAGATGCAGCACTGACAACACTGTTACTGCTCGCATCAAGATCCATTCGGGTGGGGCTATCGATAGATTGAAGTCCAAGGGGCATCGGCGCATGATTCGGAGGCATAGGAGGTAAAGGTCCCCATGCTCTCGGTGGTTCGAGGGCCATTTCACTTCGAAGAGAACTTATAGACGGCAGTTTAAAATCGTTGTCGGCGACGCGAGCCAGGGGAGGCAGGTAAGTCGAGGGGTCTGAAGTAGGGACATCTGGAAATTCCCTCGAATTCGGGAGCGCGACGTTTGAATAAGCTGGCGGAGATAATGCCATTAGGGAAGGCGGAGGTCTCGCAGGTGGTGGTCCGAGGGGATGGCGAGACTCGGTCTCACGGTCAAGCATGTGATTGCGCTCCATGGCGCTTTTCGGTGATAAGACGGATATGTCAACTGAGCATCGAGTGTAAAAATCGGCCAAGGGCCGCAGAAACAAAATTATTCAACGAAGGGAAGGAAACAAAAGAAAGATTCACAATAGTGATGACGGTGACGATGGTGTTGAAGCGGAGAGAAAAGGGTTGGGGTGGGTGAGATGGGAATGGGAATGAGAATGAGCGATCGTGGGGGGAATGAGAAACTGGGAAGGAAACGTCAGGCGCTCGCGACTTCCTTTCCTTGCGCTGCAGGGACCGGCTGAGGAGAGCAGCCCAGGGCAGGAGATAGCCCACTAAAAACCGGGTCGGTTACAGTGGCTTCAGGTGACTTGTTAGAGTCGTGGTGGGGAAGAAACCCGCTAGAAGCCTGCTATTTCGGGTCTGGCAGGGCTTGATCTCGGTCTATCGAGTCACAAGATGAGATGGATGTCCTCGCTTGAATGATGCGATAAAACTGTTGGGGAAGCTCAAATGTTTGGTAATGTTTCTGTGCATCACAAGATCAAGTTGATCTCTCCAACGTCGCCAACTCTAATTGACTTGCACCTACCTAAACAGCACAAAGCTGTTCCTGAGAGGCCCCTCTAGCACGTGTCAAAACTGGGGAATGATGATGCACCGACATCACATGCAAGAACAGATCTTTCAACCAGACTCGTCACTATTGTTAAGCGGGTCGCCCGAGTCATGGCAGATGCACTAACAAGATCAACTCTAACACATGCCATAAAGGGTCGTATCTTTTTCCTGATGCGTTTGAAGGTTGTTTTTCCATCCAATAGAAACATTTCATGATAACGTCAGATATCGCTGTTCGTTGAGCTTTGTTAATTAATGCCTATTAAAGTAACACACGCATCCATTCTCACTTTATCCAGACCAGTCGGCTTTCGGCTCTATTCATCGGAGCTGTATCTGGTGTCCGTATCTAATATCAACATGTGAAGCGCATGTGTTGAATGATTTGCACGAGTATTCGAGTTGACTGCGCCGTACTCTGTAGAGTCTGGACGTTTCATAAGGTCTTGATCCTGGATTGCCGATCCCTGAATTCTGCACCCTGAATTCCTGCATTCATTGACGCTTCAAGCCTCAGGCCCAGTACCTTACTTTAAACCAAGCAGGCGCAAACTTTATGCGACACGAGATTATCGGCGAGATATAATACCAAATGGGCATAAGATCAACGCAAGAGATACATGAGATAAACGCAGAATATGTAGACTCGAGATAAGACTCGAGATAAGGTTTCAGCATGATAATTCGCGAAATTGTGCGTCTTGAGATGCGCGATGAAGCTGTTGATCATGGAACGAACGCGCGAATGCTTTTCCGATACAATCAACATCGCCTACCAGCCTTGTCCAAAGCTGTGAGTAGCAGACTTCAATTGCCTGCCGGGCATTGGACTCGGCGGTTTTGACCTCACGACAGCTCACAGCATGAAGCACTGCCAAGAACGGTCCTGGGTTCATCTCAAAATGTCCCAACAAAACTTTATGGCCAAAGCTGAAGCTGTCACCTGGACAAAGCCACCCATGAAAAATCACCAGCATTCAATTGCACCAGACCAAAAAGATCGTCGGCAATGTCTTACTACAAATCACTTTACAAATTCAGATTTTCATCTGAAGAAATGTCTGGCTCCTCTGACACCGCCCAAGAAGTGTAAGAATAATACTCGGGCAGTTCTTAATGGAACCAAGGTAATCCCTCTCCGCACCGCATAATCGCAGCTCACATCAACGGCTCCACGGCTGAAATGACAGAATGCCACTCGGTAGTAGGCTAGGTAATGGTCTGCACTGTCTAGAGGGTGCGTTGAGAGGAAAGGGAAAAGAAAAAAGATCGTGAAAAACGAAGCTTTTTATCGATTTTCCCAGATCCACTGTGAACCACGTGATTAGAAGCTTGAAACAGCTTTAGCTACCCCACCAATATCCGATATTCTGCCGTCCGTCGTCACCAGCATTGGAATGGCCAGGCTGCACCCAAAAGATGCCAGCGAAACAGCTTGAACAAAACTATATTGCGCCACGGACCATGATGATTGACTGCGCTTCTCTATAGTTTAATTACACTTCAGTCTCTCTTTACTTATTGGAGTCGCAAGTTTTTCTGCATATGATCTTTACGTCTTGAACTTGACCGTCGCAACTAATCGACGATACCACCTCCTTTCCGCCCTTTATCGCTTCGACCTCGCCAAGACTACATCTACATCATGGCTTCCGCGCTATTCTTCCTGGACCTCAAGGGCAAGGTTTGTAGTCGCTACCTATTATTGTGGTTTATACTAACAATGTAGACCCTTCTTGCTCGAAACTACCGTGGTGACATCCCCATGTCAGCCGTCGAGAAGTTCCCTGTACTCCTTTCAGAAGCTGAGGAAGACTCCTCTGCTGTCCCACCATGCTTCTCCCATGAAGGCATCAACGTATGTTTTGAGTCTCTATCGCTTTCTCCGCTGACCGGATAGTACCTCTATATCCGTCACAACAACCTCTACCTCCTCGCCCTTACAAAACGAAATACCAATGCCGCCGAAATCCTATTGTTCCTCCACAAGATCGTCGAGGTCTTCACCGAGTACTTCAAGGCGCTAGAAGAAGAGTCCATTCGCGACAACTTTGTCATTATCTACGAACTTCTCGACGAGATGATGGACTTTGGTTACCCTCAAACGACAGAATCCAAGATCCTTCAAGAGTATATCACCCAGGAATCCCACAAGCTCGAGATCCAGGCCCGACCACCCATTGCTGTCACAAACGCTGTTTCGTGGCGATCCGAGGGTATCCGATACCGTAAGAACGAGGTCTTTCTTGATGTCGTCGAATCCCTTAACCTGTTGGTTTCCGCAAATGGCAACGTCCTCCGTTCGGAAATTCTGGGTGCTATTAAGATGAAGTGTTACCTCAGTGGTATGCCCGAGTTGCGTCTGGGCCTTAACGATAAGGTCATGTTCGAGACCACCGGTCGAGCTACCCGAGGAAAGGCTATTGAGATGGAGGATGTCAAATTCCACCAGTGTGTACGACTATCACGCTTCGAAAACGACCGCACCATCTCATTCATCCCCCCTGACGGTGAATTCGAGCTCATGTCCTACCGTCTCAATACCCAAGTCAAGCCATTGATTTGGGTCGAGTGTGTAGTGGAATCGCATTCAGGATCCCGTATCGAATACATGCTCAAGGCTCGCGCTCAATTCAAGCGCCGCAGTACCGCCAACAACGTCGAGATCGTGGTTCCCGTCCCTGACGATGCCGACAGCCCTCGTTTCCGCACAAACATTGGATCCGTTCACTACGCCCCCGAGCAAAGCGCCATTGTCTGGAAGATTAAGCAGTTTGGCGGTGGCAAAGAGTTCCTCATGCGCGCTGAGCTGGGCCTGCCAAGCGTGAGGGGTGATGATGAACAAGGTGGCGGTATGATGGGTGGATTCGGTGGTAGCATGGGAGGAGTTGGAGGAGTAGGCAAGGGTGCTAAGCGACCTATCCAGGTCAAGTTTGAGATCCCTTACTTTACCACAAGTGGTATTCAAGTTCGGTATCTCAAGATTACCGAGCCAAAGGTACGTTGCTCAAGAGTTCTGTTGATTAAAGCTAACAAACATAGTTGCAATACCCTTCACTCCCATGGGTGCGATACATCACTCAGTCGGGAGATATCGCCGTACGACTTCCCGACGCAGTCTGAAGTCGGCAAACAATACTTATTTAACATAATCGAGCCGTGCATCAGCAGTGCTCAATCTACACCGGTCAAGCATATCGTGGTGACCAGCTGACGAGATGGATATGGGGCAGCTGCAGAGCAGGAAGGGCTTCATACATCAAAGAAACGATTAATAGACTAAAGATCAATCTATCCATCTGATCAGAGTATCTCATGATTCTCGAACAATAGCGGTGCGCCACTCTAAATTCTCAAGCCAATCTCGTGTAGAATATGGGTTGTCCGGGTCAAGAAATACCTTGACAACAAAAGCTGATGGATCATCCGAGGCCGTCGGGGGGTCTGTAATCATTAGCGACTGTCAAGAATTGGAACCTAGTACTCACGTCCACGAGGAACACCGTCGCTTGTCCATTGTCCATGCCTCCATATCCGATTGTGGCCCGCAAACACATCTCTCACGGAAGAGCCACGGGGTGCAGTCAACGCCATGAGTCCCAGTATGATAGGCAGTTCCCCTCCAAGACCTGTCGAGCGTGGTGCATTGGGCACTGGTGTTCCATACGTCCTAGGTACTAGACCTGGAACCCAGCTGGGAGACCTACCCGCGGCGTAGAGCACTGGACCACCTCCTTGTCCCATTGGACTATTGATCGTGGCAACTTGAGACATGCCAGGATGGTTCCTCGGATGGAATATGCGTAAAAGGTCCCAGCTCACAGACGAAACGAGCGGATCATGCTCTGCCACCATTATGGGCAGCAGTGGGTTGCAAGCAGCCACTCCAAACGTTTTGTATTCGTCGGCTGTATAACAAACGCCTCGATTATCCCTCATGAACTGTCTTTGAGCATCCAACCTGTATAGCCCGCTAGTTGATGGAGAATCGGTATCTCGATACCAGTAAAAGTCTGGAACATCTGTAACGTCACCGTCCCGATAGCGCATAACTGTGCTCGGGGATTCGCCGCCATAGTTATCTGGGGAACTAGGGGGAATATGGTGATAATACTGGTCGCGCTCTGGAGCGTTGATGACGAGTCTGTTGGCGATAAATAGAAAAGTTGGAACAGGCTGTGGATTGGAAGAGCTTGAGCTCCCCTTTCGTGTTGACGAGTGCTTTGAAGGTTTTGTCTGACATATGTTAGTGAGTAAACTCCAAGTAAAGTTCTACATACAGTTCTAGACATGGTGTGAATGTGTTGTACGTACCAAGCTAGTCACCTACCACCCGAGTAACTCCCATCTTTATAATGCCATAAACAGCTCAACTTCGCAGAGCCTCATCACCCCGCTGAGAATTGTCGGTCAATCCTACACCCATATCATGATGGGCATTCAACTAATGACCTTGAATAGGACACCCTCGATTCTGATATGACGACACCAAAATCTGTCAGCTCCAGCTGCAGTCTAGCAACATCTCGTCTAGCTATATGTACCAGTATGTACCATGGCAAGACCCCTCATCTCGAGGAATGCTGCCACGCTACCATGGTATTCTGAACGTTGGATGCAAGGAATAGCTCTATGGCTTGTGGATATTATACCCCAGTTCATGCGCGCAGTTGCGGCCCGGCCCCTCTCACCCTTACTCTGCTCGACACCGGTCGAGAAGATGGATGGGAGCTCGATTTATCCAGGTGAGATATGCCAGGTTGATTTGTTTAAAGCGGGCCAATGGATGTATGCTTAAATCTTGAAGCTCCATCAGTTGTTGGCGCTAGCACCTTTGAACATGCCGGGAATCGCGACTTGGCAGAGTTGAGTTAGATTATGATAGGAGCTCATGTGCATATGAGGCCAGAATTGCAAGGGCTTCGGCGTTTCCGTCAAGACGGAGCCTGGTGTGTCTGGTTGTAGGTCGCGTGGTGAGACGTCAAAACAGGTGACTCTGGGAACGCAACCAAAGGCCACTCCACTAGCTTCGTTGCCTCGATGGTGGTGTTGACTTGGGCTTCGGGAGTGGCCTAGAGTAGGGATTGCCATGTTATGAGCTCGCTTAGGCCGTTGGGGGTGGCGTATATATCCTCGTAGTAAGACATGCTCTTCAATGTAACAGGTGGGCGGATCGTCGATCAAGGTCGACGGAGCAAGCCATTGTGGCACCTGAAAGCTCATGTTTCAGGTATACAGCAGCCGACATCCCGTTTTCCTGGATGACGGCATACGTCAAATAGTGATGGTAGTTGAAGCAATCACCAACAAGTGGAGAGCTCGAGTAGACTTCTACTCATTGTTTTATGCCCAGTTTTGTGGTTTCTTCCGTATCCGTGACAGGGAAGTATTGTTTTGCTGCTGACTTTTGCTGTCATGGTTGCTTTCCTTGGATCAGAACCTATCTGTTAGTAAGGTGGACGTTGTGGCGCTTGATCACGGTCGGTCTTGTAAAGAAGAAGTCTGAAAAGCAATCCGTTCAAGGTATGTCTCATTTATATAGCAGTATTTGTTGTGATTGTAATTAGTTCTCGTTGCCTCGGCGGATGGTTCGCAATAATCGCCTTCTGCACCTCTTGCATGAGAGGAGAGGGGAAACAAGAGCTATCACAAACCCCGCCTAGATACTGAAATCAATCAGCCAGAAAGCTTTGTACGCTTTGCTGGACCAGAATCATCATCCATAGTCATCTCAACATCTTCGGGGGAGGCAGAGATTGCTTCTCGAAGCAACTTCTTTTCTCCGAGTCTGACCACAGTAGCCATACGGGCTCGTTGGCTGAGGTTTTGGCCATTCAGTAGTACCTCGTCTTCTGGGATGCTTGTAGGGTATCGAGCTGCGAGAGCCTCCAGTGTCTTTTCCAATACAGCTTGGTGAATCTCGTCTCTCTTTCTCTTGTCAGGGATAGCATCGGGCTGTGCCTTCTTGATTCCCTTGAGGAATGTCTTGAGCTGTTCTTGAAGGTCCTCAGGCATGCTTTCGAACTTGGCAGGCCCAGCAAAAGTGCCGTCAGAATTAACTTCGCCTGTTTCGCGTTCCAAAACGAACGTATCCTCAAACTCCTCATCTTCCTCGAGTGCGCCGCGCTAATTGTGTTAGTTGAGTCATTTATCTGGAAGGAAAACTTACAATCTGCTCCAAGACTTGGCTGGAAATGCCAAACTTGCTTGTCATGACTGACTCCACAACATCCCAAGGGATCTCGACCACGTCATAACGGGAGTGCTTCTCAGTGACATATCCATATCGTCTTAGCAGCTCAGAGTTGGGGTGGGGACCGTAGTAGTTAAGGATCTCTTCACCGGCCTTGATCGGTCTCAAGCTGGTAACAGTAAGACTCTCCTCCTCGTGGTTGACGTGCGCCTATAACTGTTAGCTTTGTCGACACTCCATTGGGCTCACATACATTAAACTCGGCGTCGGCGTTCAAGATATCCGCCATAGGCACCATACCCATCATTGACTTTCCATCACGGTCCTCAACCCATTCCTCGGTCTCTTCCTCCTCTTCCTCGTCGTTTTCAAGATCAAAAGCATATGCCATGATGGTGCTACCCATTCGGTGGGCAATCTCAATAAGCTCTTCGTCGCTCTTGTTGCCGGCGTTAAAGATGCTAGGGTTACCTCGAATGATAGGCACCAAAGTCTTCTTGAACATTTCCTCCGCACTGGCCTTGCCAATCTTGTGTCGCATGTGACTAGCTTGAAGCTGATCGAGCTCATTCTCGGACCAAAACATGGGCGTGTCGAAAGAAGAAGGAAGAACGTCAAAGTAAGACTTCCATTGAGAGTTTTCGCCTTGGAGGTACTCGTAAATCATGATGAGAATAAGAGAACTCCAAGAGTCCAGTCCAGGGACATCATCCTCGTCAGGCTTGTCCAGGTCAAACACATCTGGGATCTTCTTAGATAGCTCCGAGGTTTCAGTGTTGATGATTCCTTTTCTAGGGATGGTGAATAGAGTGGTTTCTGCGGGTATGTCCTTGAGAGCAACTGTTTTTGTGAGTCTTGACCCAGCGAAAGAGCATCTTCACTTACTTATACCACGACCAGCATTGCGATCACGCAGGTCGACGATTCTTATGTCATCAGAAAATGTTGCACCTGGCAGTGACTTGAACCACTGCAGAAACTTTTCACTTGTTCCGTTAAAATTCGTGGAATCCATTTTGTTTGTTGGGAAGTTGATGAGAGGAAAGAATTGTTGTTTTGGAAGGCTTGACTGTAAAACTTTTTTCTGTGACGTCTACCCTGTACAAAAGTGGCAACCGCGATTGTCAACAACAGCAGGCACGATCTCTTCAGAACCATACAAGTGACAACATAAATATATTTTATTTTCCATCATTAATTACCTAATGGACTAATTCATGAGATCGCTCGCGACACCAAAGTCAATCGATTTGTCATCAACCCTCATCACCATCTTCCTTCATCTCGGCTTTACCATCTTTTCCTTCCTTTGCCTTCTTTATCTCTCTCTTCTTAGGTCGCAGCCATTCTTCCATGCCCTCTGGCCAATAAACTCGATCTTGAGGGCCCCCCATACCAAAATCTTCCGCACTTACAATCTTTTCTGGAACCTCGATTTCATCCTCAGCCTCGCCATTGACGCCATCAGTCTTTTTCTTTCCCTTCTTAGCCTTCTTCTTGATTGCCTTCCGTGATTCGTCTGGACGTTCGTGAGGTACAATGTTGTTAAATGTGTCCCAACCGGGTAGCTTAAATGTGCGCATCAATTCGAAGACAGCTTGCTCTTTATCCTTGGCTTCAATCATGAGATCCATGTCATTCGCACAAGGGGGAAGGGTCTTGACTCTAGCGGAATGCTTGCGACGATCTCGAGGAGTAACGGCAGGAGAAGTCGGCTCACTGTAATGCATCTTCTGCGTGATTCCTTTCTTGTCCCATGTCGCCTTGATTCGGTCGTACAAGCCAATAATGTCTTTGGACCCTTCTCTGATGGAAGAGTCAAAAATGATGTTGTGGTGGTGATAGTCGAGAACGAGAGGAATATTTAGTTCCTCGCAGATGGGCAATAGATCATGAACACTCCATGCAACGTCGTCGTTCTCCAAAACCAAACGTCGCTTGACGCTGTCGGAAAGTTTGGCATAATTCTCTCGGAATCGGTCAAGAGTCGCTGCCTTGTCGCCGTAGGTACCTCCCATGTGGAGGATCATGACTGCGTCGCGGTTGAGTTGGTCGGGTAGTTTGAGTAAGGTGAGCATCTCATCGTGGTAGTCCAAATCGCGAATGGCGGCAGTAACAACCTCTTTGCGTGGACTACCAATCTGTGTGAATTGTCCAGGATGTGTTGTCAGGCGATGGTTGTATTGTCCCGCCACTTTACCAGCTTCTGCCAGCACCTCAGACGCAAATGGCGCCAGCTTGTATCCGTATTCCTGATGGCTGGCAAACGGGAACATCTCACTACTTAGTCGCATGAATTTGATGCCATATTTAACATTCCATCGAATCATCTTGACAATGTCCCGAGCATTTGCCAATCCCAATTCCTGCACATACTTCATTCCTCGCTCAATATCAGCAGGCTTGTTTTTATCCGGGCGGTTTTTGGTCGCATGCTCAGGTTCGTCTTCATTCGCCAAAGGATGTCGATGTTCGAGGATTGAAGCTATACGGCAGGTTCTCGAAGAAAACACAGGAGGTGTCGCGTTGCGCAGATATGTATTCAGGCAGGCCTTTCCAGTTAGCAACGTCAAAATAATTCTCAATTTAACTCACATATCCTAATCGCCCCTTCCATGGGAGCGGAAGCACCTCACTATTCACCGGTGGAGGCCGGTTGGCACCGCGACTAGCGCTGTCGTCTTCATCCTTGGCATCAGCGACATCGCCTGCTGCGAGTTTGGCGTCGTCATCATCCAGTGGTGCTGTATTGGCAACGTTTGACTTTCTATCCAGATTACCGCGAGCAGTGACCGTATCCGTGTTCGGCGAGTACATTTTTGGTCGGATATCAGGTTCCTCAGAAACTTCTTTCTTCACATGAAGATCTGATGATTCAACTGCAAGTCGCTGTGTTCTCACAGCATCTTGGAGTTTGTGTTCCATCTCACTCAATTCTCGCATAGCTTCCTCAACGCCTTCTCCAGTGACCCATACAGCCTTGTCTTTCTTGGGGTCGGTCACTTTCATTGGATCCCCAGCGATCTTTGTAACATCAACCTTCGCTTTTCGTTCATCGTTAACAGAAGCATCCTTCAATCTTCGACTACTCCGTCTGGGAACCGTATCAGGCATCTCGGGTATCGGAGGTGGCGGATGTGCACCAGTTCTTTTTCGTTTCGGGGTCATTGTCGTTACAGCTCTATAAGATTTGCTGATCGAAGGATGTAATGAAGGATGCGACAGGAAGGCAAGAAGTCTGGCAGGAGGGATTGGAAGACGAGCGGGCATGTATATCAACCAAATAGACAGGCGAGTAATGCTTTGAGCCGGGAAACTGCAATAAATCGACTGATCAAGTGTTACCTGAGGATTCACTCCGTAACCAACGTTGTATCCCACGACTTAAAGTGATTGAAGTCGGAGGAAGTGGCCCGAAGAGCCAATGACGCACGGCGCGTCATGCATGGTCCGGGTGCGATGTATGTCGGCAGGGCGAATGAGTAGGGCTGTTGTTGTCATTATTTCCGGGAAGGTCTGGTAGCACAACGGAGCAAAAGAAGCCCCCTGCATCACCTGGTGATTCGCATTGGCTTTTTCGTGGAGCTGTTCTGGAAAACAAGACGATCGTTGGTCGAATTCCTCGATCCAAGTCTTACTCTTGATGGCGATGAAGTCATCCCGACATTGGTGGGCGCGGCGCCGATCGCCGATCCGTCATCATACCCGGGGTACGTACCCCAGTTTCTGCTCCGCTGTGACGCCTTTCACCAATCCCAGAAGCAAACATGATAAAAAGTCGAGCCATGGCCAGGAGAAAGCTCCGGAAACAGTCAGATACAGCCAATGGAACGCTTCGGACAACGCCGACCGAAGGGTCCTGGGTCCTGGGAATTGAATGACTGAGACTTTGATGTTTGACATCGAGATGAACATAGTCCTTCAATGCTGTGGCTGCACACGAATCAGCGATCCATACCTTGTTGTAGCAATGAGTTAAGCATCATGAACACGTTCTCAATGACATACAAACGTTTTGTGGATCTGCGTATCGGAATTGAATTGATTAGTGATCGAGTCGGGCTCACCAAAAAGGCGATACGTTCAACGATTGTTGGTGACGAGGAACACCTTTATAGTAAGGTACCCTGCAGACAGGACAATCATGACGATCTATCAAGAACCATGATGAGAGACATTTTGAGTGAAAAGAATGTCCGCATGTATTTATTGTCAGAACATCATCGTCCATACTGGTAACGTTTTCAGTTTCGGTTGTTTCTTGATTTTTGTTCGTTGCCTTGATGCTCGCTGTCTTGTGAGACGTCACCGTTGAAACTTCTTCAAGCACCGGACGTGGGTCTTGAGTAACGGCATGCGCTGGCTCCGGGACCAAAGGACCGATGCATATCGGACTGGAAAAAGTAAGTTACCATCAGTCGACCCGAGAAAACCGCCCCAGATGCAAACCGTTCCGACCTCCACTTGAACGGCCGGAGCGTCACCGAAGAGTGGTCCAACATCCGTCAAAGAGTGGATTCTCACCATTCACCGAACTCGGATTGCGGAGTCAAGGCTTCGACATCGGCGGCCGGAGCGGCGTTCGGTCGGGGAAGAATTGTGGAGGTGGTAACGGTGCTGAGCTTTCGACGAGCAGTATCAAGTTGACGTGGCTGGGGATTGTAAACCTTTTCCGCCACATTGTTTCGAGCGCTCATTCTGATACATGCTCTGGTTCAGGTTAACAAACTTCCTCACAGGGGGTTTGAACACATACAACGGACCCATGACCAGGATGAATAGAAACAGCACGAGCAGTATAATGCCGACCGGCTCCATGATATCCGTGGGTATCTGAAATATCGGTAGAAGCGGTGAATTGCCGTTTGTCACGTAATGCGGGGGTTTCAGGAGCAGCGTCGCAAAGTCAACATCAGTTGGGGCTCGGTTCTGTAGGAAACGACAAGTTCGATAAAAGCTATTCTCGTACCCGTAGATCTTGGACAATTAAAGACTAATCCGACATCAGCTTGTCACAATGAAGCTGTGCACGGTGAACGGTCAGACAGAATGCAACGGGAGCGTTGCGGCACACGTTATGGTGTTTGAGTAAAGTTTCTTGTGGTATAGCGTTTGACGGGCTACACCCATCTTAGCTCAACCAGATCGCAAGGCTGTGAATGGCCTCTTGTTTCTTGGGCATTGATCTGGCTGTCTGGGGATCGCGCATTGAGCTCTGGGGTAGACAAACACCAAGCTTTGTTGCAGATGGCGAGATGGTCCAGGTCGACTTGGCAATGCTTGGCTGAGCGTGCGAGATTTGGAGTGTCAGTGTTTTTTACAAGGGTTCTGAGGCTCCAAGGCTCCAAAGACGCAAGGCACGTGAAGTCCCGGTTCCGGTTGGGGATTTTGGTGTTCCCCGGCAAGCGCGCCCTGAGTTACTGCAAGTGAAGGTGCAACCATGCAGGCATAAGTCCAAGAGCGGTCCAGCGGGCTCCGGTTTTCCATGGGTGGACGCTTATACCCGAGGCGGGCGGACAGAGGACAGGACAGGACAGGAGCACCGAAGCGGAGCGGGGAGGCGGGGGGTTTGAGATAACGCAGGGGAACGAGTATCTCAGTGTCTGATAAGGCTCCATAAACGATGGTGTTTGTTTTCTAATAAGCCACCTGCGACACATTCCATTACCCAGTGCCTATAGCAACGGTCATATGCTCGGTAAAGATGTTCATAGTAGCAGCACAATATAGCCAATCTCGAGTCATTCTTGATAAACAGACAAACAGATTACTCCGTAGAGAGTCGCAGAAGACAATAGCAGAGTAGCATAGGTGCGTCATGTCGGAACACGCTTGTGTGTCATAGCATTGTTTCCCAACACCATCACAGACATTCTTGCCACCCTGCGAGCAACGACAACCTGTCCAAAGAGAGTTTTCATTGACTAAAGACTTCAAGTGATGAGTGCCAAGACATCTCGTGGTGAGATTAAGGTGCCCACGTGCCCGCTTTAACACTGATAATGGAGGTTGAAGACCGACCAAGTTACTGGTCAATGGCAACACCGATGCGGAAAGATTTTGTATGCGATAGCCGGTCCTGTTTTTTTTTTTAACTAGCAGGCGCAGACAAGGCGGGATGCGTAGAATTCCGCTTGACATTGCATGCGCTCCAGGCGCCAAGAGCCAGGGATAAGTCTTGGCAAAATGGTCAGTTCTGATTGGTACAATCGTAACTTTTGAAGTTGCCCTGTGCTCTTTGGATGTTTCTAGCGTGCTGGGGATGTCGAGTTTATTGTGGTTCTTCACTGGGGTCACTAATACCTTTATGGTTCTAAACAGTATAAGACCCAATTGCTTTGTTGTGAGAGGCTGCAAGTTCAAGATACCCAGTTTTAGAGTATATTCGATCCGACGCAGGGTCTCTAACGACCGGATAGTTTCAACAAACTCGACTTGGCATAGACAAAAACTTCTCAGACAGTTGAGGTCGAGTATAGGAAACAATCAGACTCTATGAAACACCAAGAGGCTGGCAAGAACTCTAAAAATATGGCTGTGATTGCGTCAAACGGCGACAAGAACCACCAACTTGGCATCCAGTTTCCATGTCATACTCGGCTTAACCTATCTCAACGCCTGGTTGATATGCCGGCTTCACTTCCTTGGCATTCCCTCCTAATAACAATCATCTCCACAGAAAAACTGTTCTCCTCCAAATAGAATTATTTCCCCCCAAAAAGTTGGCTCGCCTTAGGCCCGCACCTTCTGTTATGGTTAATTCTTGGCGCATCCACATCACAGCTCCGCTTGCTTTCCTCTACGTAGTACCTGTAGGAGTCCTATCTCACCGTCGATCCAGCGATGGCACAACTTATAAGGGCCATGTCTCTCCCGTCTTTCCTCGACTTTTTTCTCCATCTCTTCACTCAGTAGTTTTCGACTGATTTATCACGAAAATGGGTCAGAAACCTACCGAAGAGGCCGCGCCTCATGTGTCTGGCCAGTCCAACACACCTATTTCAGCACCTGCTCATGCTCTCACCTTTGAGCAGGTTGCTAAGGAACTGAACGCCAATCTGGAAGATGGATTGACGGATCAGGAGGCCAAGAGCCGCCTTGAAACCGCCGGACGCAACGAGTTCGGAGAGCAGGAAGGCGTTCAACCCATCAAGATCTTGATCGGTCAGATCGCCAATGCCCTCACTCTAGTAAGTTACACCACCCATTGGCTTCCCTAGGGATGTTTCGAGTAGCGGTAAAGTAGCTCATTTATCGATCATTAGGTCCTCATCCTCGCCATGGCTGCTTCCTTCGGTATTCAGTCTTGGATCGAGGGTGGTGTCGTCGCCGCTGTCATTATCCTCAACATCGTCGTTGGTTTCCTCCAGGAGTTCCAGGCCGCCAAGACCATGGACTCCCTTCGCTCCCTCAGTTCCCCAACCGCCCAGGCTGTTCGAAACGGTAACAACCAGACCATCCCCACTGTCGAGATCGTCCCTGGTGACATGGTCGAGCTCAAGACCGGTGACACCATCCCTGCCGATCTCCGTCTTGTCGAGGCTGTCAACTTCGAAACAAACGAAGCCCTTCTCACCGGAGAGTCCCTTCCCGTCCGCAAGGAGATCAACAGGGTCTTTGACAACGACACCGGTCCTGGTGACCGTCTCAACGTCGCCTACAGCTCTTCCACTGTCACCAAGGGTCGAGCTCGCGGTATCGTCTTCGCTACTGGAACATACACCGAAATTGGTCAGATCGCTGTTGCTCTTCGAGGCAAGTCTTCTAAGCGTCGACAGCCCAAGCGCAACGCCGAGGGTAAGGCCAGCGCTGCTCGTCATGCCCAGGCTTGGACCCTGACTGGTTCCGATGCCGTCGGTCGCTTCCTTGGTGTCAATGTCGGTACCCCTCTTCAGCGCAAGCTTTCCAAGCTCGCTCTTGTCCTTCTCGGAACTGCCATTATTTGCGCCATCATCGTTTTGGCCGCCAACGAATTCAAGTCTCAGCAGGATGTCATCATCTACGCTGTCGCCACCGGTCTTTCCATGATTCCCGCCTCTCTGATTGTCGTTCTCACCATCACTATGGCTGCTGGTACCAAGCGCATGGTCCAGAGACACGTTATCGTCCGTAACCTTAAGAGTTTGGAAGCTCTCGGTGCCGTCACCAACATTTGCTCCGACAAGACTGGTACTCTTACCCAGGGTACTATGATTGTCAAGAAGGCTTGGATTCCCGGCCGTGGCACATACTCTCTTGGTCAGGCCAACGAGCCCTTCAACCCTACCGAGGGTGAAGTCAGCCTTGCTGAGGACCAGCCCAAGAACATCGACTTCCGTGACGAGAAGTCCTCTGGCATCGCTATCGACACTGCCAACCAGGTTGGCCAGGACCCTGGTCTGATGGAGTACCTCAACGTTGCCTCTCTTGCCAACCTTGCTACCGTTCACCAGATCGACGGTGAGTGGCACGCTCGTGGTGATCCCACTGAGATCGCTATGCAGGTTTTCGCTTCTCGTTTCAACTGGAACCGTATGCGCCTGTCTGGTGGTGAGAACCCCCGTTGGCACGAGGTTGCCGAATTCCCCTTCGACTCCGACGTCAAGAAGATGTCTGTTATCTTCCATGACAGCCAGGAAAACAAGCAATGGGTTTTCACCAAGGGTGCCGTCGAGCGTGTCATTGATTCTTGCCCCACCTACGCTGCCGGTAACGAGATCCTTGAGCTCACCGACGCCGTCAAGGCGGATGTCATCGCCAACATGGAAGCTCTCGCCCGTCTTGGTCTCCGTGTCCTTGCCCTTGCCTCCCGAACTGATATTCCCCACGTTGAGGACAACGAGGCTGAACTCGAGCGTGGTCTCTTCGAGAAGGACCTTATCTTCCGTGGTCTTATCGGTCTCTACGACCCTCCCCGTGCCGAGTCTGCCCCCTCCGTCCGCAAGTGTCACGAGGCCGGTGTCAACGTTCACATGCTTACTGGTGATCACCCTGAGACTGCTCGAGCTATCGCCCTGGAGGTCGGTATCCTGCCTACCCGTATGAACGAGATCCCTAAGGATGTCGCCAAGGTCATGGTCATGACTGCTTCCGAGTTCGACAAGCTGTCTGATGATGAGATTGATGCCCTCCCTCTCCTGCCTCTTGTCGTTGCCCGTTGCGCTCCTCAGACCAAGGTCCGTATGATTGAAGCTCTCCATCGTCGCAAGGCTTTCGTCGCCATGACTGGTGACGGTGTCAACGACTCGCCCAGTTTGAAGCGATCCGACGTCGGTATTGCCATGGGTATGGCCGGATCCGATGTTGCCAAGGAAGCCTCCGACATTGTCTTGACCGATGACAACTTCGCCTCCATTCTTAACGCTGTTGAAGAGGGTCGACGTATGTTCGATAACATCCAGAAGTTTATTCTGCACGTTTTGGCCGAGAACATTGCCCAGGCCTGTACCCTCCTTATTGGTCTTGCTTTCAAGGATGCCAACAACGTCTCCGTGTTCCCCTTGGCCCCTGTTGAGATTCTCTGGATTATCATGATCACTTCCGGTATGCCTGATATGGGTCTCGGATTTGAGATTGCCGCTCCCGATATCATGCAGCGACCTCCCCAGAACCTCAAGCAGGGTGTCTTCACTCCTGAGCTGATGATTGACATGGTTGTTTACGGTCTTTGGATGGCCGCCCTATGTCTCTGCTCTTTCGTTCTCGTCCTTTACGGCTTTGGTAACGGCGCTGCCGACATTGGCACCGACTGCAACAACAGTATCTCCAATGGTTGTGAGGTTGTCTTCCGTGCTCGTTCTACTACCTTTGCTTGCCTGACATGGTTCGCCCTGTTCCTTGCCTGGGAGATGATCAACATGCGACGATCCTTCTTCCGTATGCAGCCCAAGAGCAAGAGATACTTTACCCAGTGGATGCTCGATGTCTGGAGAAACCCCTTCCTCTTCTGGGCTATCATTGCTGGTTTCGTCACCATGTTCCCCATTATCTACATCCCTGGTCTTAACACCGTCGTCTTCAAGCACGCTCCTATCTCTTGGGAGTGGGGTATTGTTTTCGTCGAGGCTGTTCTCTTCTTCATGGGTATTGAGACATGGAAGTGGGCCAAGCGTATCTACTTCCGCCGTCAAGCTCGCAAGTCCACAGGTGGTGTTACCGACCTGGAGGAGCGTGTCTTTGGCCAGTACTACAAGATGGGCAATGGCAGCAATGATGGGGAGAAGACCTCTGTATAGATTTGATATGATATGGTGAAAATTTAGTAAGTGAGTAATCTGCGCAAAAGCAGTTATCATGATTAGTTAGTAGAATGACTATTTATAATGTAGTCCAAGATTAGGTATTCTAATTTATATCTGGTCCAATGAACCAACAAGTCCCTTTCGCAATGTGATATGTTGAATGGATAAGTGAAATATGTTGGTTTTCAGTCTATTCAAATTAATGGTAGCCTCAAACCTGTGATATTTGGATCTCCTTAGACCAGTTGGCTGCAACTGATGCATCATCGCGAACCTCAACCTTATACACAGTCTGCCTAGAGATACAGCAACCCATAAGTTAGCAATGTGCATCAGTATTGAATATCTGATCGACAGGTACGTTAGGCCTCAATGATAAAGCGCCGTGCGTTGTCCTTTCGATAAGATCAATCCGAATACCTCGCAACTATCCGTCTACTGGCTCTTTGAGTTTCGCATGAACTACATCGGGAATAGCGGACAGGAGATGAAAACTGGCAAAACGTGGTTGGATCAAGTCTAGAATCTGCATTATCTGGAAAGAGGCTCGATGATTTGTTGAAGATGCATATGTCTGCTGATGAGGGTGTAACGTTGGCATGAGTTAAAGATCTAGACACGCCATTTTGCATGAGGTATTTCTTTACTGTTTTTCTTCGGAGACGCCTTCAACAGTGTTTGAATTTACTGTTTCTACTCACAAATACAGTGAAATTCATCCCAATGACGATTTCATGGTGACATCGTAGTCAGCTTCTTGTACATTTCTGTGTAACCCTTGTAATGACGTAGGGTGAGGCCAGCCACTCACTGAGAGGATACCAGTATGAATTCGTCTAGTCTCATGCCGTTGGTGTCCTACCACCACAAGACTGAAAAGGTTAGAATGAAACGGTTACAGTTAACACTCCATATATCATGTTAATTCGTGATATCGCAGCCCAGTCTAAGATCAGGCCCAGAGCTAAGGTAACCTACCCTGGTACGTACCAACCCCTCCAAATCCTGGGGTCTCAGGCCACTGCGTCATTGGATCTTATAGGGCCTCCCCCCGCCTCTTTATGATCTGCTCACGAGGGTTCTGCAAGTTTCCATCTGATCTCGCGACTCCCATCACAAGCGCAAACAACACTTTCTGACCTTTACTCTCAGATACTCAAGCGTGAAACATCTTGATTACTCACCACAAGACCAACGCCTCTTGAGCTTGAGCTCTGGCTTGCCGTCAAACCCTTTCAACTCAAGCTCTTGTTCCACATTATACCAAAATGGCTTCCGCTGTTGAATCTCCCCCGGCGCACTCGCCTCCAACTAATCCTCCTCAACGACCTCGAGGTATGTGTATTTGGTGCCGCTTTGCACACCATCTAACTAACATCTATAACCCAGGTATTCTCAAGAACTCGTACCAGAAATCCCCCCCTACCTCGCCGAACCACGAGCACAACTCCAGTGAAAAGGAACTCACCATTGCCAACACTCAAATCAACGCTGGCCACCGCCGTTCGTCCTCTGGAGCTCGCCCTACAGGATCCCGAAGACAATCTGGCGCTCACAGCTCCTCCGGCGACGGCCTCGAACAGTCTCAGCGCCTCAAGTGGGACGAGGCTAATCTATATCTCACGGAGCAAGAGCGCTCCTCTACTATGAAGATCACCGAACCCAAGACTCCCTATGCCAAACACTACGACCCGGCCGAAGACCCGTCCGACGACGACGAGGATCCTCTGGCGGACGCTGGTGCTCGCCTTAAGGATTCACGTCCAAGCCGTGAAGATGACATTCCGGGCCTTTCGCTGGGCGAACCGGAAGAGGAGATCCCGGAAGTGGGCGCGCCGTCACCCCGCAGCGAAAAGAGCGTCCACGTCGACGAGGAGAGCAGCATCGGTCACGACGCCGAGGAAGAACTGGCAGGCATGTCTCCCGAGGAGCGTGAGAAGCACCGAAAGTTTGAACAGCTCCGCAAGAGACATTACGAAATGAAAAATGTGGCCCAGCTCCTGGGCCACCCCGATGATCTCCCCGAAGATGAGGACGATGAAGACGACGGCACCGTGCCCCCCATGCCACAAGTACCGCAGGTGCCCAACGGCTCTGCGTAGAAGGATACTACAACGGAAGAAACACGATAAGGATTGCGGACTGGCTAGGAAGGCATTAGGCAGGAGTTTTGAGGACATCATTACAGGGCGTTGGCAGAGGTTGCGGAGAGGTGCACAGTTATCTGATTACTCGCTCGCTTTAAGGATTCTGGTTGATGAGCATCGGAGACAGAAGGGCACATCATGGATTCGGTTTCGCATTCACGGTAGATAAGCATGTTTGCATTTCCTAGAATTGATTTACAGTTTCTGGGCCATGCCCGGTTGATTGTATGTGTTGTCGTTGATGTCGTTGATGTTGCCGTTGATGTTTTGCCTCACAGTAGACCCTTTCGTGCCAACTCGATCTTTCGTGCAGTTTCACCATCACGGAATCCACCACGAGATGCGCAAATGCGTTGTCCTTCAGCTAATTCGAACTTTTCTTGTTGAGCCTCCCAAGCGCAAGGACAGTGGTGAGGGAAGTGGACGCATGCGAGTGTATCGGGGCAGAGGTATTTATCGCAGCGAGCTACATATGTTAGAGAAATAATTATAAGATAACTGCCACATACAGTTCTCGTAATTGTGCTTGTAATGGTTCGCATCACTTGGGTTATTCTGCTGTTGAGCTTGGTGGTGTTCGTGGCCGTGGCCGCCTTGTTGTCCAAACATCTGATCAAAGAAGCCACCAAACTGGGCATTGACCAGAGTCAAAAGAGAAAGAAAGGCGACGATATAACGCATTTTCAAACAGTTGAACGCAATTTGCATTGAATTCTGAGATGTTGCAACAGCTCACCTGCCATTATGCGATGCTGTCCACATCCTATCCTTATCGATAAGATCGATCGATGACTAAGCGCAAAAACTCCATCTCCAGAAATGCTTGCGGGACAGGCATTGCATCGCAGCTCAGCTAACCTCAGCCCATATCAACGAAATCGCCGGCCATGAGGTTCCTCACGATACAGCGGCCGATATTGGCTGCTGTGGCTGGTCTTGCCCGGCCGGCCTTTACACCCGTCGCTCCTCTGGGTGTCCAATTGGCCAATTCCCTCGTCCAAGGTCACAGATTTGCCTCGGTCAAGTCACAGGGAGCCTACAAGAAGAAGCCCAAGAGGGGTATTCCCAAGAAGCTGGGTGCAAAGCGTACAGGAGGTGTGTTTGAAGTGTCCAAGTTATGGGGTTGAACTGACGGTGTAGATCAATTCGTTATTCCTGGCAACATCCTGTACAAACAGCGAGGAACGCATTGGTGGCCCGGCGAGAACTGCATCATGGGTCGAGATCACACAATCCACTCCATGGCTACCGGCTACGTTAAGTATTACCGCGATCCCGCACGACACCCCGACCGCAAGTACATCGGCGTCGTCTTCGACAAGAACGATACTCTGCCATACCCCCAACACGCTGAGCGCAAGCGAAAGCTCGGAATGACCATGTTCCCCATCAAAGAAGCCGCCGCTAAGCCCGAACTCTCACCTTCCGGAATCCCTTTCCAGGTCAACCGTATCGAAGCCGGCGAGCCCGACAGATTACTCAAGCTGCGCAAGGATTACAGTTATCGTGAGGACAACTGGGCGATCGGAAAGCTGGCCAGGACGACGGGACTCAAGACCAAGCGATTCAGGACACGAAAGCAATGGTTCAGACATAGACGGTGGAGACGCGAGAGAGAATTGGAGGGTCAGAGGAAGGCTGAGGCGAAGAGGGCTGAGAGTGGTGGTGAGATCAAGGCTGTAAAGATGATTAGCAAGAAGCAGGCCAAGAAGGCTGCTAAGAAGGCTGGCAAGAAGAAATAAGCCAATATTGATGGAAAGGGCGCATGTAGGATTTGTGTAGTATTGTATATTATGAACTAGACATTGTCTATACGTCTGAATCATTGCATGGAATTGGGACGGTAAGAGCCATTTACCTAAATACTACTATGCAGTCATCATAAGCGAAGTTGTAGTTGAATTACTGCTATAATCTAGAAGTCGTTATGGATGCAAGTGTTCATGAGGAGTGGTTCATTTAGGATGTATTTTGCTGCCTGCTTAATGCGGAGAGGTACATTGCCCCGGACGCACGCTACAACTCCAATCAACCGCGTCGGCGCGTCTTCAACCTCCACTCAATCAATTCACGATCACCTCAATTAACTCCCCTACGAGGGCCTCTGCAACCCTTAACAGAGGCTCCATTCTTTTTGTTTTCCATTATTTTCATTCAAACTAGGCGTGCTTTCATATTTACCTTCATCCTGTCTTGGGGCTTCTCTGTACTTGGACAGAAGCTCGGTCGTACCTTCTTCATTTCACTAACACCCATCAACCATTCAAATGCTTGGCGATCCGAATTCTCCTTTGCTGTCTTCTGAAGACCTCGCAAGACTCCCGCGCCCAAGCATAACATCTTGGATGGCGGTTAACAAACCAAAGCTGAACGACCCAGAGCCTGCCCGTATTGTTAGCGACATCGCTGAGCCTACAACCGCACAGTCTTCAGCAGCTGGTGCATTGGCGACTAGTTCAAGGATTCAAGCCGCGCAGTTAGAATGGGAACGAAAGAACCAGGGTGAGTTTGTGTTGAGCAAAGTGTGCATATGCATCTGACGTTACCCAGGGCAATCACAATCACGACCTTCTACAGGACCACCGGGAGTGTCTTCATTGAGACCTCCTCAACATCATCGTAAGAGGGAATCACCTTCTTCAGACTCTTCAGCCGCGAAAAGGCAGAATAATGAGTCCTATTCAACAGCTCGTGAAGGTGCACTTCGCTTTACGGAAGAAGAAGTGGCTCGGCGGATGGCTGAATTGAACGATTCGTCAGTGAACTCAATGAACTCGACGATGCATTTCGCAACTGGAAACGAATTACTTAAAAAGTACACGGGTCAAGCGACCCCATCACCAGCTCCAGCTCCAGTACCAGCAACAAAAGCCCCAGCACCATCGTTCAAGTCACCAGATATTATGGCGGTTGGCGATAGCATTGTTGCAATCACCATTGCAGAGGGTGATCGCCCATATAGCATGTATCCTCGTATGTCTGCTCCCCTATTCGAGATTTCCTTCTAATGTGTCGCAGTCCCTTCGGGCGAAATGATTTCTGCTCGCGGAGCAGCTATTCCACCAAACTACAAATTGCACGATGATCCCGCCCTTCCATTTATATGTCCTGTGCGAGATTGTCGCCGCTTGTTCAAGAACCTGAAAGGTCTTGGTGGCCACTTTGGTGCTGGCCATTGTTCGTCTACCTTCAACGACAATGGGGATGGCACATTGTCAAAGATCGGCAACTATCAGAAGAGTGGTCCTGGAAACACACCTGGTATCATCATTTCTAGAAACCCTCTTCCTCCTGACGCTCCACCTCCAGTAGATCCAGGATTGTCTGTGTTTGCCACCTTTCAGCAACAGCGCATGTCTCGCGCCCAAGAACAACTGGCGAAAAAGCCAACTCGATCTCACGAAACTCCGGTCTATCCCCCTCCTCCACTTTCGTTGTCAGCTATCAAGGACGGGGATTACACTATCAGAGGCTACATCCACAAACATCTCGATCCAGATCAAGACGCATTCCGCCGGGAGGATATCGATTTCATGCTGTTATTGCCTCGCCAGCGCGATCTTCCTCTTGGTTGGAAACACGCCCACGCTGGGAAGACTCTGGACATTAATCATTATGCTTGCGTGGTAGCTTACCTCACGGGTAGAGTGGTGACTGGTAGCGAGCAATGCACAGCCAACACAAACCGACCATCTGCCAGGCTATCGCAACCTTGCATTGCCCTTCCAAATGGAATGAGCCTTTCTGCAAAGCAGGCATTTTCTTCTCTAGAGTCTTGTGTTGGATGCAGATATTGGTGCCATTTACAACGACGTTCCAATGCATGCGATTGGTGTCCCTTTCCTATGCCTCGTGTTCGAGCTACTGGCAGTGGTTCAGGGAGATCATCTTCGTCAGACGAGGAACCTACGACAATGGAAATTGATGGCGAGGTCGAGGCACCGATTGTAGGGACTGTTACGGAGACTGTCCATGAAAACAAGCGACCCAAGAGTCATTCCCATACACACACATCTAGCACAAACGACCAGCCTACAGTTATCACCCAAACCTCTGCACAAACTCCTACAATCATCACCGGACAAAGCCAGATGGGCAATGCGGAACTGGAGATGGAGGATTGGGAAGTTGCCCCTGGAAGAATGAAGGATGACTCTTCAAACAGTAAGTTCACGCACTTTTCATCAACTCACATACTGACATTTGTAGACATCGCCTTCTCCAACTCCTACCTCACAAGCAAGCACCCCGTTACGGTCTCTGAAGACGTCAGTTTCAACGTCACCGTTCTCAAGCCTGGTCATTCTAGTCATTGGAATGTCGAAGACGGCAAATTGCGAACGTGCTCTGTCGCAGCAGGCAAAGTACGAGTCACAATGGGCGAAAACACTTTCCACCTCGGACCAAACGGCATGTTTGTCATTCGACCCGGACAAGCTTGCAAGGTCGAGAATCGACTCTACTTGGATTCCGTGGTGCACTGTACCACTATTGGAGATTTTTCGCTGCAGTAGACGGCGCATTCGAGGCGCATTCGGTAGGAAAGAAGCATTTACTTGGTGATATTGGGCATAGGAGTTTTGAGCGTTGCATCTATGTCATACTCGGAGAGATTTCTTCGAGACATTGGGATTATTTTGGGATCATTGAAAGGCAGCTACGGGACTTTAGAGGTTAGGTTCATCATCAGTCATCGAAAGTGTTCATGTGGCACAGTCATCTGATTAGGCTTGTCTCAGATACTACCCCACGCCTATAGAACATATAGTCAGCCTACAGTGACAATCTTAGCACATCAGCAACCTATATGGAAATCGGGAAATGCTGTTTTTAACTACGGGGGGCTTTTGTCACGAGCAGATGCTGATCCAAGGCAGAAAGCGGTGCTCGTGAGGCTGTCCCGGCAAGGTGTGACTCTTCAAGCGTGATAGTCGAAAACCGAGCAGTACACATACAATATGAACAAAACTGCTACAGAGCTCATGCAGAACACAAAATCTGATGTAGAGTTGTAAAATTTCCGATAATTCTGTATTCTCATGTCTCAAGCCTCTCGTCCGACCCTACCCAGGCAAAGACGCCGGGAGAATTATAGGGCGTCTTACACTGAAGATATGGCTGCGGCAGGAGGCCTCGACTCGCCTGAGCCAGAACTTAGCAACGACAAAGATTCCATCAACGTCAACCCAGGAAGTCCACCAGGCCAATTACCACCACTGAATGATTACACTATTAAGAAAAATGATGTCAAGGAGGAAGTTATTGAGGAACCACCTACCGAAGCGGAGGAGGTGAAGGATGAACCTAAGGGAAGCTTCACTATTGATCCAGATGGTGAACTTACTCACGATCAAACTACCGTCGATATTGTTGCTGTTCCGTGTCCTGGCGCACATTCACTTCGAACATGGAGTCGCGATGGTCGAATGGGTCGTTTCTTTGGTGCGTTGTCGATGCGTGATGCCGAAGGCCAAGCAGAAGATGATCGACCAGCGCCTTCATGGATTCGACAAGGCATTCGACGTGAAGCTGATCGAGCGCGGATTCTCCTCTATGAGCATCCAGCTACGACGGATGGTACGAGGTTGAGTACGGTAGCAGACGCGTTGCTTGAAGAGTTGGGGGAATTGAGGAAACGAGAACACCAGACGAGGCCACTTGTGTTTGTAGGACACAGTATTGGTGGAATTATTGCCAAGATGGTTCTGACAAAGGCGAGTCGTGATGCCCGTTACGACGATATCTACAGGCAGTGCTATGGCATTGCGTTCTTTGGTGAGTGAGTTTTGCTCCAGGTATCCGCCATACTAACAATCCAGGCACCCCTCATCAAGGATCCAGTTACTTTGCGATGCCCAGTCTATCAACCGGTATCCAGAATCTACTTCAACTATCAGCTCCTCTACCATGTTCAATCACCGACGACCTCCGCGTGGGAAACACTCTCCTTCTTCAACTCGATGACAACTTCAAATCGATTGCACACGACTTCCGCATCTGGACACTATACGAGACCATCGACTCTCGACTATCCGGGCCCAATGGCGATGTCTACTTTACTGCACCCCTGACATCTATCAAGTCTGCTATTCTCGGGATGCGACAAGAGACAATTCTTCCACTTCAAAGCGACCATGCGAATATTGCATCATTCGGGAGGCACAATGCCCATACGATGCGCTTGTTTCTGAAGCAATTATCTACGCTCATTGGTCGCGCGGACGAGTACTCTCGCGAGGACGGTAACTGGTCTCTGGATCTCGAACAAAAGGTCAACATCGAAATCCATGGGTTTTTCGAGGATGCGCCAGATCCATTGAACCCGGCGATTATTCGAGCTTGGTCTACAAGATTGCCATTGCGGGAGTTCCTAAGGAAAGGTCCGGAGGAGTGTTTGGCTGAGCGGTTGAATGAAGTTGAGACGGTTGACGAGGGACGCTTCTTGAAGGCGAGGGGTAAAACAGCTAGGTTACCGACAGAGAAGGTTGACAAGACTGCTGCTGATGACACGGGCAACAATGCTCTCGGTATCTCGCAGGATGGATCGTTCCGTGCGTCTCCTCCAGCTTCACCTATTATCCGGCCCCTCGACGCCAACAAGACGAGAGCAGAGTCAGCACCTCAAGCGGTCTCGAGAACTCCAATCACACCATTGTCACCAGTAGCAATATCACCACCAACACATTACTCAACCCCGATGCAACGACCATCTCCTCTTATCCGCGCCAACTTTGACCAGGATCTTGCTGTTGATCGGTTATCCCCACCTCCTCGTGGTCGAATGGACCGCACCCTCAGCAGATCTGTCAGCCTGGGTACTCAAGCTTCTCAATACGAATATAGAGACTTTCCACCATTTTCGCCACGGAGTCGAAGTACCATTGAGGGTTTTAGCGACGACGACGATATCGAAGCATCACCTAAGCTACCGGAAGCTATAGTGGCAATTCGAAAGGTTGTCGAGGATGGGGAGAAGAAAGTGGCCGAAACTGTCATCGTTGATGAAGTTCCTGTTGCGTTTTTGAAACCTCAGGTTGAAGCGAGAAAGTTCATATGGGTGCATCTGGCATATAACAATCCAAGCTGGGTAACGGTAAGAGCCCTTGTAATGGGAAGATATTGTACTAACCTAGGTAGAAAATATTCGAGACGCTACAAATATCGAACCATCGCAACTATGCTCCTTTGTTTAACAATGACTTTTGGGCGACGAGGCATTCCCGCGGACGACACTCTCAGCATTATGCCTACTTTGCCAAGCCAGGTTGTTACTTCTCGGCTCCCCGTCACCGTACGTATCTTGCTCCTTCACAATTTCCATGCTGACCTTTTAGTGTCTCCTCGAGGTCGAAGCTCGAAGCAAACTTCACTGTCACCCAGATCCGACGGTGGGATCTATACGTGCCTGTTCCTACCGTATCTTCACTTCGATTCGTACAAGCGACTCATCCGCCGGCGTGAACTAATTCTTCAGCGATTGAACCACGGAAGAGCCCGACCTGTACCTGAAACGGTTGCTAAATCCGACTCTCTCGAGGCGCAGGTTATTTGGGAGTTTCTAGGCCATGATCCGCCCCTCAACTGCCGACGAACCCTGGATCAATACGGGTATCCTTCTTTAAGAGATACAAGGTCGCGAGACGATGACCAGATGCTTTATAAGCTGACCAAAGAACGGACCTTCGCTCCTGGATTGGGCCCTGGATTTCATGGACAAGTGTCGAATAGTAGCTCTGGGAGCAGCGGCAGCGGAAGTCGAGGATCCAAGACGAGTAGCAATGGGGATCATGATGATGACCCAGAGGAATCTATACTCAACGGAAATGTGCTGATGGTTGACCAACTATGGCTGTGGGCTATTGACTCTCGTATGTTTGCCCTGCTGATTGTGAGCGCGCGCTGACCTTGCAGACACACTGCTGTCTTTCTTCCCCAAACGCGAAGGAGATGCCATCGAAGGCCCTCTGTACCAACAAGCAGATCTTCGCGACAGCATCTTTAATGAAGTCAACGTCGATCTCACCCGACAGTGCGAAAATGCATTGGATCTAGCAGCTCTGGCAGTATTGCATGCAGTGACTGTACTCCTCGACCGAGCGTCCCACCCCGATCTCGAAGTGTTCCGAATTTTCGAAGAGGCCATCAGTGTTCTTGTAAGTTCTTTGCGTCTCTGTGCGATTTGTGCTGACTAGATAGACCGAAAAACTCACGAATTCGCTCAAAGAATTCCGTGCCGAAGGATTCCGTGACAAGGCTTCCGCGTATGAACCAGTCGAGAACAAAGCCCGATCCATCCGAGCGCGACACAAGGCCGAAGGTCGTCGAGCGGAAGAAGACAACCGCGATAATACGTCTGCACTTCTGGAACTGCGAGATATCGAGGACGAACTCCTAATTCTCGTGCACCTCTTCGAAAGACAATCCAAAGTCGTCAGCTCAATGCTTTCTACATATGCTCGCCCTGAACTTCGCGACCGCACCATAAACGGCAGAGTTTTCCTTAGTGAAGCTCTCAAGAAGCTATCCGAGTACGGGCAACAAGGCCAAGAGATGATTGAGAGGGTCCGCAGTACGAGAGACGACTATGATAAACTCCTCCAGATGGTGCAACGACAGGCACAGGTTGACGAGGTGCGGCTGAGTAGACTTCACGCTGATCTCGCAAGTGCGCAAAGTCGTAGCGTGATGATATTCACCACTTTCACCGTTATCTTCTTGCCGCTGACCTTCTTCACTGGTTTATTCGGTATGAACACCCATGAGTGGGGTGGCGAGAACAATCTTAGCCTCAAGACCATCGGCACGATTTCTCTTCCATCAAGTTTTGCTCTCATCGTCATTTCTCTTGTTGCAGCCTGGAGCACAAGGGCCAGACTTGCGGTTAAGTGGTTCGTTCGTTTGTATCGCCGCATTGTTTCTTGGATTTGGAGAACCATGTGCAAGCCTGTTGTTTCAGGCATAACCGAGATGATGCCTCAACGTGATGAACGACAAAGAGAGGAAAGGGACTCTAGAGGCAAGAAAGGCATGTTAAGAGAGGAGATGAGTGACTTTTGGGAAAGACATAGGTTAGAGAGGGACAGAGGATATACAGTGCCTGAGAAGAACAAGAAGACGACTATTGGAGGTAAAGGGAGTTGGAGAGCGAAGATGAAGTAGTATACCCTTTGATGTGCATTTTGTTGTATTTATAGGAGACCAGGATATATATACGAGGAAATAACGAGGAGTTTCGTCGCTTCTGGGTTTCTCATGGTGTCCATCGCTACCACTGCTCGCTGAGTGACTGTTAGAGACTATGCCCATTGCTGGTATCGGGACGATGAATTGATGTTCTAAACTTCGGACCTTGACAAGGATACCCCAGCCAAGCTAGATCTGCACATCATTCGGGAGCTAAGCATGGTTAATCCCAGTCGACGCATCAGCTGCGAATGATGTGAGCGGCTTCATACATCAAAAGCAAATCTAACGATTACCCGGTCTTTCCCGGCATATGTTGTCTTCTCTTGCTCGGTGGTAGACTCTGAGTCCACCTGAAACTCTTTCTGCATGGAGAGGGATCAAGGATGAAAGAAGATGAGTTGGCGGATTCGTGCAGGAGGATATAATGCCGCATAGCTGAGTCTTTGTTCTGTAGGTCCCCCTTCTTATTAAAAGAAAGTGTTGAGGATCTTGCTTCTGCAGATTGCCGTTGACTCACTCCTGTCAAAACTGCTGCAACAATGGCTGACGTTCCCGCTTCTCCTCGTTATGCCATGGGCACAAAGTCTTCTGAACGAAGAACAAGTCCCATTCGCAAGACACAGCCTGAGAGGCCCGGTACTCCGACTCGCAATCGACCCACGACACCAACCTTCGGTCGTCGTCCTACAACGCCAACTTTGAATCGGCGAGGCTCCAATACTTCTCTTCGTCGTCAAGGGTCAAACACAACACTCAATCGCCCTGTGACTCCCAGCGGAGCAAGGGATAGCCACGATGGTGATCCTGTAAAGGCTGCCCCTGCTGCTCCTGAAACACCTGGAAGTCCGGAGACTCGAGCTCGAATGCTGCCTGCTATCCCTGAGAGCCCTCTCGTGATGCCATCGCCTCGTTCACGTCAAGTTTCTCGGGTCGGAGTTACACCTCGATCACGACAAGTCTCACAGACTCTTGAAGCTCCGAAGGTCGAGGTCACTCCTGCTTTCGCCAATGCTCCGCTTGTTCAAATAACTGCTGATGTGGTACGCGCTCCAAAAGTGCGTTCTACTCCAAAAGTTGCAAACGCTCCCAAGCTTCGATTCATTCCAAGAGCCACCCATGTTCCCAAAACTGCAAAGGCCCCGCGGCTCGCCAGAATTCCGTCAAACGCTCCTCTCCCAGCCATCATGTCTATTCCTGTCATCCTTCCTTCACCTAGGATTTCTCCTCAACCCTACACGGCTCCAGTGCCATCTTTGGCCCCTCTGCCTATTGTTTCTCTAGCCCCTATTGTCGCGAGGGCCTTAGCTTTTGCAGTCGTGCCTCGTGTCACTGATGCTCCAAAGGTTGCTGGAAGGCCTTGGACTCGAAGTGGCCCCAAATCTATTCTTGCTTCGGTCGCGTTGAAGGCCCCTAAGATTCTGTCACCGCCCAAAACGAGACTTCTAATTGGCGGTGCATAGGCTTGGAAGGGGTCGAAAATTCGTGGCTGGGCCAAAAGCGTGTATAGAATTCTGTCTGATGTTAGTTATAGTCGAATAAGCAAGAGTGAAGCTCACCATCTCCAAGACCGGCGTGATGACATTAGGGGAATAGGTCGCCGGAAGCCTCAGAGACGAAATAAAGGACGAAAAGATTGACTCGCCTTATGCCAGCTTAGAGCAGCACTTAGGCTACTTTATTTTAGCACACTATACTTAGAAGATCGTCTTTCTGTCACGTACCTAAATGGCTACTCGAAGACTGCCCGAGTTGATGCATTTCCTTCATAGTCTCCAGGGCATGCTTCAAAGTAAAAGTGGCAAGGCCTGTCCAGTTCCTCGGCCTGAACTCCTTTGGTACACCTTCCAGTTCGAGTAAATCGCACACACCCTCTCTTAGTAATGCATCTGCAACAAGATCCCTATACTCATCTCGGTCATTCTCATCTTTTCCGAAAGAAACGAGACAGAGTGTAAATTTGAAAAGGATTGCGTTGAGCATTAGTCGAGATATACGACCGTTTCCATACTCAAAAGGATGGATATTGGTGAAGGTATGGCTGTACTTGGCAGCGAGCGCGATCGGGTCGATCTGGCCGCTCTCCGTAGCTTGCAGTGCCTCTTCATTGAAGTCTTTGACCATCTGCCGCATCGCCGAAGGAACCTTATCCTGGTGCATAAGCTGATAAGAATCTGTTCGCGCAGGGCCTCGTCGATATCTGCCGCTGAATTCAGTCCATGGTGTACCATCCTCCATATCGATCCCACAGGTCAATACCTCGTGTGTGTTCCGTATCAGATCCTCAGAAAGATCGTTCCCTTTTCCAATTTCGCCAAATATATAACCTGCAGCTTTGGCGTGGTTGGTAATCTCTCTCTGGCTCCTGACGGAGTCAAAGTAGAGCAATAACTCACTCGCTGGCCAATCTCCGAAAACGTGTTGACAAAGTCCAAGTGTCAGGCTAAGATCTGCTCCTACGTTTTCGATCATGTTGGATGACCAAACAAGTTGATAGATCTTCTGCCTATAGTATTGGGAGAATACTGTTCCCGACTCAACGTTCCGTTCGGATAGGAGGGAAGAGAACTCTTGGAAAAGCTTGTAGGGATTTTCTTCTGCATTTTTCTCTGCTTTGTTGCAGTCGTAGGAACCATCATCCATTACAATATTTGGAAGAACGGGGACTTGGGCTGGCCGGTCGGCAGGAAGGCAGACGCCATGATTCAAAGACATCGTGAAAGTGAGAAGGTCTGCATGGTGTCAGTCCAAGCCATGATAGGTTGGCAGAAGATTAGCAGAAGAATTGGACGCCGAAAGCATAAGAGACGAAATAATTTCGTCGCCTCGTACTAGCTTAGACCAGCACTCAGGCTATATCATTTTGGCAGCCTAAGCCTTAGATCATACTCCTGCTGTTACTCACCAGATTGGACGGGTTATGTCACCTGTTGGGCTGTCGGTATCGGAGTCCTCTGGCCTGGGGAAATTCGTGGATGAGAGGGAGAATCAGCGACTGGTGTGGCCGAGCCATACTTGTACAAATTTCCCCCAAAGTATATTGGGTACGTTTAAGCTTTTCAGTACCGACATCGAGTCTTTCAAGGATTTCAGGGGGTGATTGGGTTTGACTTTGACTTTGACATCCATCAGTATATCGTCAAGATATACTAGAAGAAATGGCTGCAGAGAGCATGAGATGAAAGAATTACTCACTTTATGCGACTTTAGGTCAGCCCTTAGGCTGTCTCTGTCACCTTGAGGCTTAGAAGACAGTTCTTCTGCCACGTCGTAGACAGTCTTGGGATCCATATTGGGGTCTGTTGCGTGGGTAAATAGCCTTCTTGCCGAAGATGCTGTGTATGAATCAGGGGATTTGGTAAAGGACAGTCGGGTGTTGAGGATAGTCTGTTGTGCCTGCCTTAAATCATCTTCAACACCTCGAGGAAGGTGCGACTCTTGCCAATACCATGAAGTCTCGTCGTGGAAAGCACGGCTTGAGCAGCTGAGTCTTCACCTAAAAGTCTAGCATTACTTCTTGAAGATAACTACTGGAAACAAGTGCAATTTTATGGCCATTGACAACATGCTGAGTGAGTAGGTATGGACCCCCTTTTATCTTAATCCAACAACCCAATAGTCCACTTGTTCCACGATGCCTTCAGTTCCTCCCTAGCTGCCTTGATATCCTCGATATCCCAAGTACATTCGACGAAGCGACCGCTCAAAAAGTTAGCCTCATCACTCGCCAGCCAAACCGCAAAGTCACTCGCAAGTTCAACATCATCCCCCACGATCCCCTGTTCCTTAATCAGAGCCTCGAAAGGACCAGTCATACCAGTATCGAAAACGAAACCTGGGTCGAATTGATGAACCACCTTTTCCGTATTCTCGTTTGCGTACCAGGAGAAGAGCTTGTAGGCCGCCAGCTTCGATGCTCGATACGCCGAAAAGCCTTCCAGGAACTCCATGTATGTGGAACGGCTCGAAACGTGGATTACTCTTGCTCCAGGGGCAGCGAGAGGATCGAATGCTCGCAAGAGGTTGAAGTTTCCCTTTGTGTTGATCTCGAATCCGCTCCACCAGTCGTCTGGATCTGCTACAGTGATACGCTCTTTCTTGGGCATGTATCCTGCATTTGCGACGAGGATGTCAATCTTGCCGTTGACTGCCTTTGCGTACGCATCCAAGGCATATCGAGTTGATTCAGCATCGGAGATATCGACGGTATACGTCCAGACTTTGGTTTGCGGATACAGTTTCTCCAATTCGGCCTTACTAGCGAGGAGAGTCTTGCCTGTGCGACCGAGAAGAGCCAAATTGGTGATGCCTGACTTTGCAAAGGATTTCGCAATACTGGCACCGATACCAGAGCCCCCACCCGTGATGAGAGCATTCTTTCCCTTCGTGGATAGTTCGGGGCGTAAGGGCGAGATGCCCGGGTATGTTGTTTTGTGGATAGAAGACGGCATCTTGATGGTTGAGTTGATTTGGGTGAGTTGCTGTTGGTATATGCCATCCTGCTACTCATTTATAGTGATCTATTCCACAACCAATTCCACCAACATTCTCGCCGGTCGGTGGCCGCATTGTGGAAGCTCGTTTGTTACAACGTTATATCACGTTGACAAGGACCATTGGATCAAGCTACGAGTCTGAGGTCCGACTTAGAGACAGGGTTTCTATACCATAGATAGTATACCCTGCAATCGGACCAAATTGTAGCGCCTATACTATCCAGAAATCGCAAGTATTCACTCTATTGTCTTACCATTTCTTGATGTCATGATTAAAACTCTTGATGCCACCTCTGTACATGTTATGCTCTTCTACTCTATGTAAGTCAAGTACACTATGAGGACTAAGCTGACAAGGGTCGTAGACTGACCAATACTTGCTCGTTAATGCGTACGCCTACTCCGTATGGAGTACCAAGGCTTGCCCCACCATAACGATTGATAACGTTATTCAATCCTCCATACTCCGTCAACAACGTTATCACTTACATAGCATCCTCCGTCATCGTTCATTTGTCGTATTCCGAGTTCGTTCTCGTAGCCCTGTGCTCTAGTAAGGTTCTCCGATTCTCAATGTCACCGCCAAGCAATGGAGATCGTTCAGACGTAGGTGGACCCTTGTTCCGTGGATTACCAAGCATTGAATTCTATATACAATTGCATCACAGTCAACATTAAGGCATCAACTAATATGGAGAAACAGCCGAAGCGAGAGCGCAGCAGAGTTGCGCAGCGCGAGTATCGAAAGAGGCATGCGTCCAAGTTTAATACTTTAAAGGATGAGAACCAACGGCTGAGGAACGCTCTCAAGAGAATAGAGAAGCTCGCTCAGAAACGTGGTGGTAAAGATCAAGAACTCGAGACTGCACTCGCAGAGGCGAGAGAAACTATCGGAGAGGAAGCCGATGATTTAAATGCCCAAACATCTACCTCCAGCTCTTCGGAAACTTCGGATCCTATCACCGCGGAGAGATCCTCATACATCTCGGGACTACTATCCTCTGACATCCATTTACACACACAAGCACTTGATAAGACCACCACCCCTCGGTTGAGTCTGGAACAACAATTATGGACCTCAACAGACCGCTTGGCTCGCATCTTTGAAGCCCCATCGGATGCCCGCAGGTATCTCGGAGATGGCCTCTACACCTTCGCAGGAACGCTATATTGGGCATGCACTCGAAACACAGTATCGCTATGGGAGACTTACAAGCTCAACATGCTTGGAAGACCCGGTCCGCCCGATATGAACCCCATGGACAGACTCTTCAATCACACCAAACATCTCAACGACCGAAGATTCATGCTCTCTTTGGCGTTGGCTCGTCTTGAGTACAAGCATAAAGGGTTTATCGAAACACCCCACTCCGGAACAGAAATGATCTACAGATCCGTGCTACCAGATCTGCGCAAGAGGATGGATCAGGAGCTCGCCGATAAAGGACAGGGGCCAGAATGGTGGAAGACGCCGCGAGAGGTCGAGCAACACTTGATGAAGTATCTCGAGCCATCCGAAGTTGATGAGCTTCAAGCCTTAATCGAGGGACGCGGATCGGAGGCTGTTTTGGAAAAGTATAGTCCCCTGGTTGAGATGATGATTCAAGAATTCGTTTGCTTTGCGGATGGACCACGATGGAATCTTTTGCATGTTGCCATGGCTGTTGGAAGTTGGCGGAATGATCATCCCAGACCTTCAGAGATGGGAGTATTTGATTCAGTAGAAGGCATTGGAGTTTAATAGCGATTGGAATTCGATCTTTTTTGTTTATTATAGTTTGACGAAAGTCTGATCATGGAGAAGTCATGATGAGTCCAGACTCGACCCCTGCAAGACCCCTGTGGATCTCACCCCACCGCTGCCCCAGCGACCACTAAAGCTCTGGAGCTTACACCACCCAAACATGGAAGCTCGATCTAACAATGCTCATCATCTCAAGTTCCAATTCCATCATTCAAGATGGCCAACACTAATGATCTAGGCGCTCGTCTAGCGTCCGTTCTCCCCAAAGGTCACGATTTTACGACGTTTCATATCTCAACGCCTCCTACGAAAACAGATCCTCTCTACTCGCCGCCTCCGAACGAGCGTCCTGAAAGAACATATTGCGAGAACCATTTCCTTGCCGTTTCAATCAATGCGCCCGATGAACCAGGGAAGCAAGTTCTAGTCCTCGGAATTGAAGTCTTTATATATACGACAGCCCAATCGACTACATTATTCGTCTCCAAAGCAGACTCGACTGGTTATCTCACCCTTCTCAACCTCCCCAAGGGAACACCGAGTCCTATCCGCGAGATATGCGCTACCTTTGTCGGATTCCTGGTCGAGAAGCGAAGGAGGAAAGATATACAATTCGTCGTCAATTTATTCGCGCGAGCCCAAGACCAATACCTCTTCCCTGGTAGCATCGACAACAAGGGCAAGCACGTCCTCGACGATCGTGGCCTTATCAAATGGTGGTGTCGCGTGCTCGATCCCCTCCTTGGTCCGGCGCCTAAAACCACAGAAGCACCATGGAAGAGCGCAAAAGGATACATCGTCGTTCCCGGACTAGAAACAAACGAGACTCGAGCTCTTACGCCACGAAAAGCAGATTCTGCATGGGAGTTTACACATCCTCTAGAACGCATATCGCATTACTACCGTGAATTCGACTGGGTACCGCCACGATGTCTGATCCCCCATTTCCCCGATGATCCAAAGTCCCGATTCCGAGATGAATTAGATGAGGAAGCTGGAGGCTCGCAAGTGATGAAGAAACAAGCTAGTTGGAAGAGTGTCAAGACATTGGCCATGTTTTGGGAAATGATGGCGTATCGACAAGAATGTTCGAGTGGTCGTATGACAGGCTTTATCTGGCTTGTCTTTGACGATCAAGAACCAGCCCCCAAGCTCGATGATTCTCAGTCAACAGCTCCTCCGGAAACACCAAAGAAGCAGCGTATCGTACAGATTACACCGACAACAACTCCCCGAAAGCTTTTCCCCTCAAAAGACAAGAAAGACAAGAAAGACTCGAAAGTCAAAAAGAAGGCTAAGAAGACACTGAAGGGCCCAATCATTGCTCGAAATCCTCGTGTCAAGCGAGCAAAGCACAATTACCTACTCGACCGCCCCGCCAATACGAAATATTACTCATGGACGTCCCAAGGCCGTGGTGAAAAGATCGTCGACGAGGCAACCTACAAGCGTATTGTAGAATTGTTACTACACCTGGACTTTGCTACACTCAACAAAGCAGTGGGTAGTACTCGCCGCTGGTTGAACGAAAGCGGAGGAGGTAGTAAATGGGGTGTTGTTGTTTCTGGCACACGAGAGACACCAGTCGCCTCAGTATCAAATAGTGATACTGGAGTGAACAACCTGACTGGTCTTGTCAAGAGAAAGCGCACTGATTCAACGATTGACGATAACCAGAGCAAGGTTAATGTCCTTAGTGCTGGTTTGGTTAAGAAGAAGCCAAAGGAGGATTCCAAAAGCGAAGTTAACGTACTCCCAACGGGTCTTATCAGAAAGAAGTCCAAGGATTAAACTCTATATATAGTGTTTGGGTAATGGTGGGCATGTTGTTTGAGCCGGAGTTTTGAGTATATATATTTAATGTCAAAGCAGTCTTTATTCATGGGTCTATTCTACTGATCATGCTCCCAGTGCTGTCCCTTATCCCTTGTGATCGAACGCCTAAAAGCTCCTTATGCCCATTACTTCTTCAGAAACTGCAGATTGACAGGCGTGATAGCCTCTCCGCCGCTGAGCACAGCCATGATGTTTCGCATACTCAACTCCTCAAAACCTTTGTGCGTATCAACAGTCCCACCAGCGTTATGGCATGTTAGAAGAACACGGCCCTCCTTCGCAAGCTCCATGAGGCCAGGGTGTATCTTTGGCTCATTCGCATGGACATCGAGGGCTGCATTGGATATAGTTCCATCCCGCAAAGCAGCAACCAGTGCCTCTTCGTCCACAAGACTACCACGCGCAATGTTGACAAAGCGTGATCCTTGCTTGAAAAGTGGTAGTGTAGTTGCGTTAATAAGCGTGCCATCACCTGCTGGTGTACATAGCACAACACAGTCGCATCGACGTAGCAGACTCTCAAGGGTCTCATGATGGGTAGCTCGTAGAGGAGCAACAACTGAAGAGGGCTTTGGAAGGATGTCGTAGTAATGAATGTCCATACCAAAGCCGTGACGAGCACGAGCGGCGATCTGCTGGCCAATGTTGCCAAACCCGATAAGCCCAAGAGCCTTGTTGCGGAGATTGTGCGATTGCATTGTGGCGTCTCGGTGGTTTCTGCTGAAGGCTTCCTCGTCTCCCGACATAGCGGAGGAGATGCACCATGGTAGGACGCGGAAAGTAGAAATGATGCCAGCCATAGCAAAGTCAGCGACAGCTTCAGCGGCTGCGAGACCAGAGTTGCAATAAATGACCCCTTCACTGTTAGTTGTTATCGCCAACGGCATCAATCCACTCACCTCGTTCACCCAAAAGTTTTGTATCAGCCCAATCGAAGCCAGCGCCTGCACTTGCAAACACCTTGACACTATCTGGCAGCAGATTGATCAACTCAGCATCCCATTTTCCCATTTCGCCACCTGTTGTCCAGAACGGCCGAAACAGGGCATCAAATTCACCCCATCGCTTCTCTTTGAGAGCCTTGATAAACTCTGGTCGCTGACGTTCTTCAGTAGAAGGCCTCAAAATCTCACATTGGATACTGAAGCGGAGATACGTCTCTGGGTTGTATTTGATAGGATCTCCGATGTGAAGAACTCGAGGTTTCGATGAGGGCATAGATAACTTGGGTGAGAGAAATGATCCAGACTGGGAGAACAAGGTCTGTTGAGGAGCAGGAGATGTAGCTCGTGGTGTAGAAGCCGGCACTGGTGTATTGGCTGGTTCCGCCATTGTAAGGCTGATGATGTGTAGCAAAGATAAGCAGTGGTTGCTGGACGAGTGAAAATGAAATTCAGGTTGCCCAAACTGTTAGGCTCCTGCCTGCCTGATCAGCAATATGTTCAAGTGTAAGTGGAGCGATCGATAACGACTCAGCCGCACAATCACCTCCGCTCGCCTCATGCTTGGATCTACGTACCTGAGAGGTCCCAGAGTAGCATCAACAAGACCGGGCCCCGGCCTCCGGTTGATGCTTGTTTGACGGCAGATCCCTGTCAATTGCGGGATCAAGCCGGATCTGCCCCGGTCTATTTGCAATGCTGCGTGAAGCGCAGATCACGCCAGAGTTGATGGGAAGTTAATGGTAAAGTCAGTAATGATTCACTATTGTATACATAACTAACAATGTCTCGGTGATTAATAGGGTACAGGTAGTGACAGCAAGAAGAGCCGCGCATGGGCACAAGCCAGGATTCGCAAATCACTAGGTACTTTCATCATCCGGGGCCCCAAAGTGCATTGATCCACCAGGAAGCAAAACCGCGGGGGAAGCTGCATAAATATTTGGGGGCAAAGCGGTAGACCGGAGTCATGCATCTTTCGTGATTGTACTTTAACCAGCCGCCAAGAATTGTGGTGTGACTTGAGGCTAAGGATCTTCCCGGTCTTACAACCAGCTTCCTTGAACCACCAAGGGATCTTGTAAATATTTGTCAGAATAATCTGACTCTTCCTTATCAGAGTCATCTGATTCTTTCGGGAATGCCATTCGTCCAACTTCCACCTTTGTCGGAACTTTGCCTTTTCGTAAAACCTTTTCGACCCATCGAATAACTGACTTGTCATCGCCGTGAAGACTTAGAACTGAGATACAGAGCGGATGATACTCAATCGTCTCCGTAATATTGGATTCGTAGTTTATCTGCGTAACTGCCGCATATCGTCAATACTCGCTCCCTGTATCATATTAAGACAACTCACCTGGAAACGATAATACGGTTGCCCTCAATACCGGCGCTAATGTTGTGGAAGTGATATTATTTCTGTCAATTTCAGGCAATCCGTACGTCATCCAGTCATTCCGCTCGTTGATATGGTTGTCACCGCATGGCAGGACCACAATGGAGTTTTCCTCCGCATCAGGAGCAGTTGAAATGCTCATGACTTTGTTATGAAACCACTTTCGGTATATCTCGAGCCGTTTTACATCCTCGTGGTGTTCTTCGCTCGTTACGTCTTTGCATTCGTTCCTGTCCATGTCAGTAATTGCCGATGCAGTGGTCTCTGAACTTACCAAAGGGTTTCCGGTGTTTGCTCAAAAAAAGGCTTCTTGTGAAACTTTTGTCGATAGTCGTTTCTGAAGTCATCAAAACCATGGATGTAGTCGTAACACCATGACCGGAACGGTGCCTTAGCCGTTAGTGATGTCTTGCTTGGCGAGTTTCGACTTACCTCGCTCATGTATGACTGCATGGTCTCCGTTGTCGCTTCGGTCGGAGGGTCCCTCTCCCAGACTTCACTTATATCAATATATTCAAGTTTGGTGCCTGAAAGCTCTTCCAAGGTTGACGCAAACCCAACCATAGCTATCTTCTGGTACTGGTCGGTCGTCGACAAGTCCGTGGGGATAATTATCCTCGAAGGGGATTTGTCTTTATCTGCTTGGGTCTTTGGACTTGGTGCGAAATCAAGCAATCCTTTCAGGCTTCGGCTAAAGAATCTCATTCCGTCATACCTAGAAGTCGTGAGCATGGCTCATCAACAAATGTCAATACATACTTGGAGGTCGTCTTGATATCGTCCGTCGATATGTTTGCAGTGTGAATCAAAGAGTAAACGCCGTTTTCCGTTGGGGTTAGGCCATCTTGAGGCGTCAGTTATGCCCTCCCATCGAGAATGTTAGAGGCCATGCTTACCATCAACTCCGACACTGTGGTCCAACCATTCGTATCCGACTGACGCTGAAGCAGCACCAACAGAGCCACCATTCATTCGTTGGTATCCGGCACCTCGTGCATTCCACGGAGCCTGTTCATCGATCCATTCTCTGCCTGTCCCAAATTGTGCTGTCTTGGTCTTTCCAACAATGATCGCTCCTTGGTCCAACAACTCTTGAGCATACTTTGCTGTAACGTTTGAGGGATCTTTGTAGAGAGACTTCCATGCACGACTGGAAAAGGTAGTATGAGTACCCTTCAACGATATTGTGTCGCCCAAAGAGACACGAACACCAGACAATGGCTTCCGGAGCGACGGCTTAGGGTAGTAAAGTCGAGAAGGAACAGGAACTGTCACAGAATCCCCTTGCACAGAAGACGAAGTAAGAGGTTGATATCTGCAATGGTTAGCTGTGTAAGGAGGATACATGAGATAACCTACTCTTTTGGTTGATCAACATCATCAGGGATAACGCCAAAAGTGAAAGCGCCGTATTCGTCATCGTAGAGTCTCCAGGCCTGGTGAAGGTTCGGGCCATGGAGAAAGTAGGGACCAGATGGTAGCTCGGAAAGGCCCTCCAGAGTGTTGATGAGGTCCATATGGTAGGTTAGTCGCGCGTCGGTTAGAACATTGTTAGTGTTGTTTCCAGTCTTTTCCACCAGAATAGATCCAAATTCTGGATTAAACACATCATCAACAGTGTCGAAAAGATGCAGTACACCTTCAAGATCACCAAAGATTTCTTCCGTAGTTAAAAGCGTGACTGGAATGAGAGCATCCGGTTTGATGGTTTCTTGGATCGTACCCTAGACGCGTCAGATCGTGGATGACACTTATAGCAATTATGTATTTACCAGTTTCACGGGATGGAGAAGATATTGAGATCCTGCAACGAAGCAGGTCGTGATGGGCAACATCACCAATGTATCTGCTGGCGAGGGCCCTTGAACGCCGGAGTATTGATGCTAGATTGACTCTTGCATTCTTGACCGCAGATAATGAATGTTCTGCCAGTGGATTTCGTGTTGAATTTGATAGAATTATGATGATTCGTTTAACACTTATGGAGCGGTAGGGGATGTTGATGGACCAGAGTGAAGCAGGTGTACGAGGCAAGCTGAGACATGCCTAGTACACGGAAGCCGATGGCAAGTATACCGCACAAGGCAGGCACGACTGATTTACTGCCGGTCGGACCCCAACAGCTACATTTTCCCAGTAGAGATGCATACCGGTTTTTAATCGAGAATCTATTATTTACTCTCATTTCTATTACATTAAATAAAGTTGTATCCGTATACAATAACTCTAATGCATCCCGTTATACTTTAGCTTTAAGCTCTTACGTCAATCTCGGTGAGCTCGGTCAAGCCTCGGTCAGCTTATCTCTGTGGGGTATCAAAATTTCCATCCCCCACCAAGCCGAAAGTTGCAGATTCAACATCAAATTTCCAAATCAGATAAACCGTCAAAATGGCCAAAAAGAAGGGTACGTCCTAAATCCTCCTCAGACTGCTTAATCTAACATGCGCAGCACCTTCAATCCACTCCCGCGCTGCTCGTCGCGCAACAGACATCGACATCGACACCGACAAGTCTCTAAAAGAAGTCAAGCCTCCTCCTCGCGATGCCCCCCATCGTCCCTCCGTTCTAGCAGCGCAGCACTCGGCCGGTGTGACAAAGAAGGCTAAGCGCGGTCGCAAGGACAAGATGTCCGCCAAGGCTCGTGCGCGACATGAGAAGGGTCTCGAGATGGCTGCTGCTGTGGCGGAGCGCACGCAGAACAAGATTGAGAAGAGCAAAGGTCGGGGAAGAAATGTTCAGCAGCGCGCTAAGAATTGGGAGGAAATCAACAAGGCTGCTGAGGAGGCTGAGAATGCCCAGGAGAGCGGTGACGAGGAGGTGAAGCAGAACGAGCGTGGATTCGAGATGGATGAGGAGATGAATGGTGCGGACGAGTCGGCTTTGACAGCGCCTACAGACAACGGTGCTCCCGCTGCAGCTCCTCAAGCGGATGAGGATGGCGACGAGATCTTGTAAGGGACCACTTGCATAACCAGGACTGGGTCGGAGTTTGGTGTCTAAAATTCGGTTTCTCGATATATGTCCGGGATACGACAGCCGGTCTGATGAATGATTTTTTTTTTACAATTCGGCTATAGACTTTGCCGTCTGGTAGATACCCAGATAGATGCTATTGATACATGTTGGAACATTTGTGCGTTATGCTTCCTTTTCTGCGTTAGTTTCCTCTGCCTCGGCTTCCGGTGCAGGAGCGGGTTTCTCCTTAGCAGCCTCTGCTAGCCTCTCGGTGTTCAAGTCCTTGGAGATACCTTCAAGGTAAAACCTAAAAGTACGACCGACCTCTCCTTCTCTCGGCTTATACTCTTTTGACCCAAGATCCTTGACGAGCTTCTGCACCTTGGCGTACACCTCTTCCGCTGTATCCTCAGAAGTTCTCTTCTTTTGGCCCTTCTTCTTGAATCCTAGGATAACTTCCACCTTCATACCCTTGCTGAGGAAATTGATCAACTGCTTAGTTTTGACCTTGAGATCGTTGTCGCTAATTGCCCAGCTGAGTTCAATTTCCTTCAACTTCGTTGACGTCTGCTTGGACACACGGCGACGCTCATGAAGCTCGCGCTGTCTCTCGTACTCTTCTCTCTTATTTACAACCTTGCACAGTGCATACTGAGTCGGCTTGTTGTTTTTGGGATCGGCGGGGATGTATGGAGTGACCATGCGGAGGGACTGGGTACTTTGGTCGATGCGGTTCATCACATTGCGCGTGGGAAGTGGTCCGTCAAAGACACCATCGTCGACCACCATGATTCTAGGGTCCTTGATCTCATGGTCGATAGGAAGACGGTCGCGGCCGGATTTGATGAAATCCTCCTGGGTAGTGTAGCGTCGATCAAAACCACGGTCCTCCTCTTCGCTGGGGTCCGTTGCGAGATCATCCAGGACACCTTTTCCTCGGCGAACCTTTCCCTTGAGTTGTACTGGTGATGCAGAAAACAGGCGATTCTGGGAGACGGGTAGTGTTCGTTGTGTGGTTGGTAGAAACTGTCGTGTGAGAGCTTCGCGCTCGATAAAGACTCGGTAGAGAGCCCGTCGGGAACTTTGAAGACACGCGAAGCTGCTCATATTGGCGGCAGTACCTATTGGTATAGGTTTAGAATCGTCAAGGAGTGTGGATTGCCGGCAATGGCTTCAACGTTGAGTTTGTTAACTAACTGATCTTGTCCCTCTCTAACAGCTACGATTGGAGGTAGTGGGCGGTTGCTTTTGGCAGAAACGTCACTACGGGTCCCTGCAAGAGCTACAGCCAATCATAGATAATTCTCGTCCGACACTTTGGATGAACCTCAACACCAAGCAGCTGTCTATCCATGTGTATGAATGGCTTCGTTATAACATCAGCATCCACAATCTGCCTCATGGACATCCCATGATGGCTTCCTTCCACTTCGCCCGCCATCCGATACGGACGACTGTGTCCTTTGTCAAAGCGGCATGCCTTGTCCATCTTGGCATCACATACGGCTATACCGTCAGTCCCGCTCAAGGTCCATCTATGTTACCGACTTTTACAGTCGACGGTGATTGGATCTTATGTGATCACACTCGTCGCTACGGTCGTGGTGTTTCAGTAGGCGATTTGGTGGTCTACCGCATTCCCATCTTCAACAATCAGTGGGGAGTAAAGCGGGTGACTGGTATGCCAGGGGACTATGTCTCTGTTGGAACACCAGGTGAACCGGGAGAAGAATTAATGATTCAGGTATTTATCTCCATATGCGATCTCACAACATACTAACTTGTCAGATTCCTGAAGGTCATTGTTGGATTTCAGGAGATAATCTTCCGGCCTCGAGAGACTCACGACACTTTGGACCCCTACCACTAGCTCTCATCACTGGTACCACCATCGCCAAAATCTTACCTTGGAATGAGCGTCAGTGGATGAAGAATGGGTTAGAAAAGGTTGAGGAGCTGGACTAATCACAGGCTATGTTTAAATGTAATGTCATCTCTTATCTGGGTATAGAAACTTATGACTACTCATCTAATTACATCTGCTCTCGCCCAAATTTAATGCCCCAGTAAGTGATCTAGCGGATGCCCGCGCATAAACTTCATCAAACAAAATGAAAATGCCCGTCCTCTTCATGACGGCGCATCCCAGGTCCACTCTCGTACACCGTGCGTCAAACACCATAATCACTGAGTGAAGAAACAATTGTTAAAACAAGCCATCTGAATAGGCAATGCAAGTCGTGTAAAGAAACAATCCGCCACCGGAAAACCAAATATCATTCTGAATCACGTAAAAAGACGCCGTACACCGTTATCACCACCCCATAACGCTTTCGCTTTTGAGTTGAAAATGAGTACCCATCACCTCGTGTCGTATAAGTTAGCCCTCGATATGAGCCTTGGACATGCTCTGTCCCAGAAGCTCGAGGCAACGTTGGGCCAGGTTAACAACTTCGCCCTCGTCCTCGTCTTCGAATTCGTTGTCAGGCTCGACTTGACGGTTTGCGATGCTTCGAATATGCTCGATGATGTCCTCGGCCTTTCCGATAAGTCCAATCAGAGTCTTATCCTCGGACTCAAAGAGCTGCAGGAGTGTCCAGACAGCGATGTGCTGGAATGTCGCATCACCAGACTGAAGGAAGCGGCAGAGGTATCCGTGAATTCCACCTTGGGGCTCGGTCCAGTTTTGCACAAAGATAGAGTAGTCGCCGACTGTTTTTGTTAGCTTGTGTGTGGAACATGGTTGGTTTGACTTACCTTTGGAGGAAAGGTTGCCAAGAGCAGCAGCACTGTTGCCTTGGACTTCGATGCTTGGGGAGTGAGTAAGAGGAATCAAGACACCGCAGACTCCAAGGTTGAGGAGGTGAGACTTGAGGTCGTCGCTGAGAGCCAGAACCGCAATAGCGGCGGTCATTTCGGACTGAACAGTGATAGGGACATCGAGAACCAGTTGTTTGCACTTTTGCACCGCGCCAGCATCCAGAACAAGGGCCTTGTTGCGATCGGAACTGGCTGCAAGGTTTCGGAGTGTGGAAATGGCGTGGCACTGAATTTCCTCGTTATCGGTGGATCCGAGCAGGTCGACAAGAGGCTTGAGGAAGTTGGTCTCGATAATAGGTGATTCGTTCAGAGGGTGAATAGAAATATTTCGTATACAGGCGACGGCAGAGAGAATAAGCGGCAGGTAAGAGGACTGAAGAAGTCGGAGGAGAGGGTGCAGTCCGTTTGCACGGACGATATCGAGCTGGTACTTTTCATCTGAAGCGAGGTTACGAAGGGCAAGAGCGGCTTGACATTGAACCTTGGGTGAAGTCGAGTCCATAAGGTTAACAAGAGACTGAACCAGCTTGGGCTCACTTTGAGCCAACTTTCGTCGGTTGCTTGCATCGACTGCAATATTGCTGAGAGCTGTAGTGCAGTAGTACTGAACGTCGACGTCGGGAGAAGAAAGAAGTTGAACAAGTACGGGAATGGCTCCAGCGTTTACAAGCTGTTGACGGTTCTCATCTACGCTTGTTAGTGCTGGCTTTTATGAGGACCTTGCGACATACCAGAATGTGTCATGTTCAGCAGAGCGCCGGTAGCATTTCGCTGAACTCGCATATCTCGAGACTTGGCAAGTCTTGTCAGAGGACCCAGTGCTCCGGAGCGGGCAATCTTTGCCTTGTTCTCTTCATGTGTTGCTAGGTTGGTGATACATCCCACAGCATTGCACTGGACCTCGACATTGGGAGACATCATTTGGCGGATCAAAGGTGTTAAACCACCGAGTTGCACAATCAGTACCTTGTTCTCGGCTATAGACTGTCAGTTACTGCATACTGTAAATCTCAAGGGAACGTACTGTCGACAGCCAGGTTGCCAAGTGCAGCACTAGCCGCTCGTTGAACCTCAATATCTGGGCTCTGGAGAAGGAACAGGATAGGCTCGAGGGTATCACGGTCAACTTCTCGGACATCTTTAAACGTTAGTAAGCCCAGTCTTATGCTTCTCTATCGAAGACATACCTCGTTCAGTAATCTCAGCAAAAGTCAAACTAGCACTTCGTTGAAGATCGATGTTTTCTGAGAAGACCAAAGTGCTCAGAGCACGTAGAGGTTCGCCAGAGAAGAAGTCGGTTTCGCCGCGCTACATCAAGTCAGCAACATTTCCAATAAGCATCAAAGGTTATGTACGTTTTCGAGGTATTGCAAAAGGTCGGCTACAGCCTCTCGTTCGCTATCGGCAAGGACGGGTTCGTACAAGCCATCGCGGGCTCGTCCTACAATCAGTCAGATCCAGCTCTATGATCGAATATGACAATATGCATACCTCCGCAGCAAGTAGAGCTGCAGATACCCATGGCCGCAACAAAGACAAAGCGATGGAAAAGTATAAGTCGTTTGCCGATGAAGGTAATGTAGAAATGGCTCGACACTCGAGGTTTGATGGAGAGTCGGTCAAGGTTCGGTTATTGACGACGATGTAGTCCGCTTGTCGGCAATGCGTCAAGACAACAGGGATCTTGATAAAATCGAAATATAATTATCGCGGACTCGGTTGGTTGATGGAGCAAAGACAAAAACAAGATTCGAGCCGTGCGACAGGCGAAATGAAGGACGGCAGAGGCACCAACACCAATTATCAACACGACGATAGTGTCAAAAGCGCGGAACGGTGAAGGGAAATATAGTTGGCGGATGAATTGGAGGTGAGAGATGAATCCGAGGGGGAGTTGATCCTGGCCTCACAAGTGGTTGGCGAGGGAAAGAATGGGGATTGAGATGGATGGACGCGCGCCAGAAAGAAGCAAGGCGCCGCAGCTCGGGTAGGACCTTCTACAGCTTAAGCCAAGCTGCCTGAGGTAGGTCAGGCCTGAGCTAAAGGAAAGAACGGGATAAACTGACAGAAAGACTTGAGTGGTACTTTGAGATGCGCCAATATTCTACGTGTCAAGAGGTAACTGCAAGGGTCATTCGGGTTTCTCCCATTAGGTGACCTCATTTAGTTTGAAGTCATCCGCCACAAGCAGGGTCCGCCAGGGACAGTTGGGCGGCGTAGGGTGTCAGAATAACAGGATGCCAAGAGCTCTGTGAATGTAATAACCTGATCACTTTATGCTGTTTGTAAGCAGGCTCTTGACGTCTTTATTTTCACGCTTTAGTGCTTGAACAACAGTCTTTCTGTTCCCCTTTCGGGCGGATACGTGCGCTGTTGTTTTGTTGCTCTAGCGCATCCTCGACAGCTGTTACAGTGGACCACCTCTAATGAACCCAGCTGCTGTGGAGTTTAAGAGAAGCTCGGGCCAATGCTGAATTGTCTTTATCCATTCATTTCTATTTATCAGGCGCCTCATTCTTGAACGGTGAACCATAGTTGCAAACCTAATGGAGATAAGTTGATGCAAACTAAATGTTGTCGTGTGGGCATGCATCATCAAACTCTTCACCACCATTATGCTTACGAGAATGTTTAGTGGTCTTGAACTTTAGTTGATTTATGCGTAATGTGACGGCATCTATTGGGTTGACATCCACCATACTTGAGCGCAGTTGCATGTGAAAAGCCCATTTTTGATCAAGTTCATCGACAGCTACTGATTTAGGATATGAATCCCGATAGTCATGTCGTACAGCGGAATATTTCACAAACAATGTCTACGCTTGTCTGACTTGATACCGAAGACTTCATGCAGATCCACCTCGTGTGAGTTGGCAATGACCAAGTCACCATTTCTGCTCCAAGTATTTATTGCTCTTACCGATCTATCAGTCAAAGTGTCTAGTCAGGCAACCTCATCCATTCGGCTTCCTATCCGTTCATGGAGTTGTTTGGTTAGGGTCTGCAGGATGTGCAGCGTGCGAACTACCCTGCATCAAATGTTGATCTCTAACTTCTCCTGTATGAGACACATCCAAGACATCGTACTGTCGATTTCTGACTTCACCGGTTATTTATTTAATCTTGCTTTTGACTCAAACAGCTTACGTTTCTGCTCCACTGAGATCAAGCTGATCAAGTCTGAGCTTTCAAGCATTGATATTCGCAAGGATCAAGAGTTATCTGGTGCATCAATCAGAGAAAACCGGAGTAGTGGACTTTTTCACCGGAATCCTTTACCCTGGACCCTTGAAATAATTGTCTGTCTCAGTACAAACCACGAGGACGTGGTTATGAGGCTGGAATGAAGCCTGAGACATGCGACCTACTGATATTGGTCACCATGCGACAAAGTTGGAATAAATGGTATCAATAATCACCCTAGGTAAAGATTCGATTGTGATCCATCCCTCCATGCCCTGTCTCACCAAAAATCCCTGGACATAGACACATGTAGCCAACAAAAGGGTTGCGGGATTTTGAATGCCGTGGTGAGGTAGTTGAAATGATACTCAGATCATCATAAGAATATGAATAGTCACATCTGCAACGAAAGATGAGAATTCATTGCAACGGTAACTGATTTTAACCAATCCTGAGCCACGGAGATCAATCATCAACTGTAACTGAGTGTAAAACGGGTTGATCATGCCAAGACGCGAAGCTCATCGTCGATCCGCCATGACGCTGTTGCTCGTACTCCGCCTGTGTAGTGTAGTGTAGTGTAGTGTAGTGTCAAGGGTCCGTTCAGATCCAATGTTGGTAGAGGTATGGAGTACTGTACTGTAGCGTCCGCTGTACAGTAACAATTAATGGTGAGGTTCTGTTGGGCAAACTGTATTGTAGGTGGTTCTCTTATCATTTATTACAACCGAAGCAGTGGAGGTTGGTCAACGGTCGACCGATTGCGGGAGGTGACGATTTAGGACTCTTTTTTCCCTCTTACAATTCGACTGCCAAACAAACTTGCGTCTTTATCTTTATTGATATGGAACCATCATCGAATTTGTCAAATCATCATTATTGACCATTTTTCAGGGCTTGTTGTCGCTCGATTTCTATTTCTGCCTGCCTTTTGCCATCACCCGTTTTTTTAAAGTCAGTGATGCGCCATAGCTCACTGCTCGTCTGCCTCTCTTCTGGCTCTTGACAAGTGCGCAACTTTCATCATCTGCTATTTCCCGACCTGACGAACCATTAAAATACGCGAGACGTGACCGATTCTATCGCAACATTTTGTGCAACATCAAGATATAAGGCTGGTTGGAATGGAGGGAAATCCTGAACCCGACGTACGAGGGGAGCAGCCCCTCGAAAGTGAAGAAGCAAAGGTGCCAGCAGATATCGATATACCAAGCGAACCTCAAGGAACCCAAGGCCAGACAGAAACGGAATCCCAAGTTGATGACCCAGCAAAAGAACACGTCAAATCGTGGATCGAAGCCCAGAGCGAATCTCAACCGCAACAGCCTCCGCCCGAACCTTCAACTGGTGATGCAAAAGGTGACGATGCTGCAGGCGAAATGCCCCGCGACGATACTGATGCCCCGAATCCAGTACCTGACATGACTGGCACAGCAGCCGAAAACGCTTCGACCACCACCTCAGCACCACCTCAAGGCACAGACGCCACTGAAGCTCAAGCTGATGCTGGACCTGGACCTGGAGTCGTGACAGGACCGGCTTTGATAACTCCACGCAGGCGGGCTGCATCAACCTCCACTGGCCCCTCGCCCTCCACTTCAGCCGCCGGTCATGGCCCCGTCCCTCATTTTGTCGCTCCGTCATCCTACCTTCGACGCAGGACTTCAATCCGGAGCCCAATGGCGCCCACCGAGCCGAAACCTTTGAGTCCGCTGGACAAAGATCAGTTGCAGGGCTTGGTATGTATTAATCTATTTGTCCCCGTTTCGGGCTGCTTGTCTCATCGCATCCCTCTGCCCGTACTCCCTCCCGAACGTGGGGCATGCGCGCACCCGAAGCCTGAAGATATCTCGATGGAAGCTAATCTTTTGTCAGAATGCTATCCGCGATTTCCTCAAAGTTCGTACCAGCTACGATGTTCTACCGCTATCGTTCCGACTTATTGTCCTCGACAACGAACTCTTGATTAAAAAAGCCATCAACATCCTAACACAGAACTGTGCGTCACCCGATATCTGCAGAATTGACTGATGCTGAACCTTGCCACAGCAATCGTATCAGCACCTCTATGGAATTCCAAAACCTCCAGATTCGCCGGCATTCTTACGAGCACCGATTTTATCAATGTCATCCAGTATTATTGCCAGTTTCCTGACGAGTTCCACAAACTCGACTCATTCAGACTCAGCAGTTTAAGAGGTTGGTCGGTCCTTTATCGGCGCGCTCATCTCTAACAATGCCAGACATCGAGAAAGCGATCGGCGCAATACCCATCGAGACGGTTTCGGTCCATCCTTCGAAGCCACTCTACGAGGCTTGCCGACGCATGCTCAAGACCCGCGCGCGACGAATCCCACTCGTAGATGTTGATAGCGAGACCAACAGGGAGATGGTCGTTTCGGTCATCACTCAATATCGTATCCTCAAGTTTATCGCTGTTAACAACGAACATAACACGGTGCTTCTGAAAAAGACCGTTCGGGAGATTGGTCTCGGTACATACTCCGGCATCGCTACGGCTAAGATGAACAGTTCTGTCCTTGATGTCGTTCATCTCATGGTTAAACACAACATCAGCTGTGTCCCAGTTATCGATTCGCATGGTCGAGTGCTGAACGTGTTCGAAGCGGTCGATGTCATCCCCTGTATCAAAGGAGGTGCTTACGAGGATTTGGACGGCTCTGTTGGGGACGCACTGTGCAAGAGATCTGACGAGAGTCCTGGCATTTACACCTGCAGCGAAGGCGATCGCTTGGACTCCATCTTTGACACTGTCCGAAAGAGCAGAGTTCACCGTCTGATAGTGGTTGACGATGACAACAAGCTAAAGGGCATCATCTCCCTCTCAGACATTCTCAAATACGTTCTGTTGTACGGAGTGGAAGACACAAGCAACTGGGCTTGATGAGGTGAACTGCCACCATGATGAGGGTTATAATGATTGCATGCCGTCTACGACTAGGGAGCTGAGAGACAGGCGCCGGATAGGGAGGCAAGCATATAAACTGGCGCAAGGGGAATTTCCGTGGAAAGAATAACAATACGTTTGTTGCATACTACATCTTTCGCTATAGACCGTTGGTAAGGCATGGTATGTCATGGCATAGCATGGCATATGCATGATGCAGCTTGTCTCAGAGGACATGACTTCTTTGGACGTCCAGTGTCACAGTGATGGACGCCTTTTTCGGCTTCGGGAACCGGGTGGCTGCCAATATTTGGGTGGGATTGGTCAGGTCTCAAAATGACAGACACTACGGATGACAGTCAAACTTGATGCTGTTGCTTGCTGCACCCTGACGACATTGGTGCTATCCACGTTATCATGATCTATTTTAGTATTTGATCTCCATAATGTATCCTACCTGAGTTTGTTCTGCAAGTTATTCACAATCAATATTTTTGTTAGACCAACTTGTATTGTATCTTGTTATTTATTATTACTTTGTGCTTCGTCACCTGTCAGTGGCAGACTGTATGACTTGTACTCCATCACTTTGTCTTGTCTTGTGGCTCCAATCCATCGTCAATGTCTTTTCGCTACTGCCACTTGCAATCACTGCCACTGCAATCACTGTCATAACTGCCACTTGCATCGCTTCAGTCACCAGCGCCTTCCATTTCCACCTTCTCGCCTTCATTGCTGGCGCTTCCTTCCTCTATTCGCAATGAAGTTGCCATTGTTTCAATACCCACGACGCTTCTGTGATACGTGAAGATTTACCTCAGCAACATCACTTGCGATTTCTTGCGACGATTTCTATCGACGAATGGATACTGCTAGAGTTCAGCATTTACACACATCCACTATTTCGAAGAGCCTTTTTGTCGATGGATAACTTTTATCACCCGCCAGCTCTGGGCCATTACTCTATGCCCGCGGCCATTCATCAAACCGCACCGTCCCATAGCAGCTTATCTTTGCAGGCTACGATACGGCATATAACAGACCAGGGGCCTGTACATACCAGCAAAACTTGGACGAACAGTAGCGGCGATCATAACATTCTTAACGATACCGATGAATTGGATGATCGGGCGGGCTTTGTCCAGGAATACAACCGCTTGGCAAAGAAGGTGAGGCTGCTTTGTAACGGCTTGTACCCAAACTAATGATTTTAGAATGGAGTGAGGATATTGGTGATTGATGACTTTGACTTTCGAGTAAGTGCCTTCCTTTCTTTACAGTACAATGCCTAACACAGCAGACCAAGGGACTTGACAGCCCTCGAAAGCAAGGATGGATTTATCGCATACTACGCTCCTCTTCCAACCAAAATGGTACCGATATAACACCGCCAACTCAGGGACCTCGTCACAAGCGCAGCGTATCGGATCTCGCCCATAATTTAGTACACCGCCGAGAAACCCCAAAGATGATCGATCTCCAATCCATGATACGAATAAGCGGCAAGAGCATGTTCTATCTTCCCGCCGAACATGCACCGTCTGCCCTTGTACTTCCAACTTGTTTACGAGCTACTGCGCACCACCTCGCTCAGCATGTCACCACTCGAGGGATATTCCGTATTCCGGGATCCATCAGGGTAGTTAATATGCTCTTCGATTATTATTGCTGCACAGAACATGGCCAAGTCGACATTACAAGTACTACAGTTCGATGCGCAAACCTGCCCATGCATGTTCAGGCTTCTGTGCATGATGTCGCATCAACGTTCAAACGTCTCCTGTCGGTCATTCCTGGTGGAATTCTAGGATCCTTGTCTCTCTTCGACGCATTTGTTGCAATTCATTCACAACTTCAAGGTGACCCTGAGTTTCCTCGCACTAAACATACCAAAGTCCGGGCTCGGCTTATTGCGTTAGCTATCGGAAGTGTCGAGTCGCAGTTCCGAAGAGAATTAATTTGCGCCGTCTTTGGGCTGCTGAGTCTTATTGGAAGAGTGGCAGAAATAACCCCAAGAGAAGACGACGATGGAAGAACGTTGCCGACTGGTGACCTGATGGGCTACAATGCACTTGGTATAGTATTTGGACCTCTCCTTTTGGGTGACTTGCTTGGGTTATACTCCATGAAGCTGGCCACTCCAAAGACAGGGTTGCTGGTGCTTCCATTGAGGTCCCCAAAGTCGCGACAAGATCGACGTATACGGAAGACACTTGAGAACGAGCTCCCAAGCCCTCCCACGATGGACAAGATTCTCGTCGCCAACACCATCGCAGAGATGCTCATAGCCAATTGGAGAGATGTAGTTCGACAGATGAGATCTCTCGGTATCAATCAACATGAGCCACGTCCAATCAGCCCGACAAGTGATGCCCAGGAAAACAATTTTGTCATCAGGAAGCCAGTAGGTTGGGACCGAGAATGGCGTGACCAAGGAGATGAGAACAACAGAGAGATGAGCCCGGAGCCACCTACGCCGACTCTGGGAATGCCGAAACAACGTTTGAGGAACCGAAGCTCGGCATCCAGGAAGCTCGGGATAAGGCCCAGCATAGGATATTTGAGCCCTACTGTGGAAGAAGCCCATTCCAATGAGGAGGAGCTCCAAGATACCCAGAGTTACAAGAGAGATAGCGCTATAAGTGGAAGGGGCATACAAACAACAGGAGATGATGAGATGGAACAGGGGCGCGACCGACCAAGGTTTGAGACAGCACAACACAACGAATCGCCAAACTACATCGCTCCAACACCTACCCCTATTACAAGAACCAAGCGGGTCATGTACCGTGACAGCCCACGGGTTTCTGAAGAAGATGTTCCACCTCGTACATCATCCAAACGGTCAACCCCTTTACACCGAATCAGCGTCGAAGAGAAGGGAAGTCAGGATACGTCGAGGTTTTCAACCAACAAGGATTCCACACCAATCGAGCGCAAGGGTGCAATTAGAAAGAAGCATCTAGAAAAAGGCAAACTGCAAAAAACACCCCGGCATTCTGTCGCCGTCGAGTGGCCAGAGTCTGCTGCCAGGTCAGACATTTCCACAGATAAACGGGATTCGCAAACGACACAGCTAGAGTTTCCCTCTGAGAAGGAAGCATTAGACGCCGCACTGAAAGCACATTTCGATGAGCTCAGAGAGTTGGATTCCGCAGAACAGAACATACATTCACCACTCGATGCCGATGACAAACAAAAGTTACAGATGGCCACCATCGGCCTGGAATCTGGCATTGCCCATCATTCAATGAGTGGGCCACATGCCGACGAATACACAATTAGTGGGAGCCATAAGAAAGCCTCAGTCTATGATACTTCAACAGCTAATTCTGCTTCAACTACACCGAGACAATTTTATGCGCCAATGCGGGTGCCATCAACGATTGCGGGAGAGAATATTTGGAAGAGATCACAGTCCCCTGAAAGCCATGTAGCGACATAGCAAGTCTCTTCCGGTGCTTCAGGAGGGGTGCCCAGAGCTGAGCAAGGAAACGAAGACCAAGGCGGCAGAAGCCTGCAGCACCAAACTCAGACTTCTGCACGACGGTCTTCGAGTCGGGTTGTATCCCTGCCAGCCGAAACGCCCAAGACTGAATCCTCACACGGTGAATCAACGCCTTGGTTCTCCATACTCGGGAGAAACTCGATGTCTTTAAAGCGGCCAAGTCTATCGACAGAACACCGTCGAGGAGTCAAAGCCATGGCTCTCAAATTCGAGGGTGGTGACCCGGGCGAGGTGTCTCCGACCCTCTCATTAAGTCCCAGCAAAACTCATGCTCTCATTTCACAGTCTGAGCAAGAGTCGACACCTAAAACTGCACAATCTACGAGATCAGTTTCAACAGGACGACGCACACGACAGGACTCATTACAAAGTCAGAATGCAATGTCCCGCAATCCATCAGCAACAAACATTGACGACCAAGTTGATGAACAAGATTTACGAGTTTCGATCGGGGAAGCAGCAGCATTGAGGGCAGTCGAGCTTCAAAAAACAGACAAGGAACGAAAACTTTCGAAGACCTATCTACAGCCACTGACTCTACGACAAACTATGCCGCGAAGGAAGCCAGTTCCAGAAAAGGGGGAAGAAGCATCATTGAAGGACCCTGGAAGTCTAGGAACAATGATGCCTAATCCAGAGCAACCCCCTATTGCTCAGCATCTCAATTTTATGCGTCCATCTTCTTCTACATCCAATACTCAGCAGGGAGATAATTTGACGATCCCTCCTAGCGACCCAACCCCTATTCAGCGACCTGGAAGCACAACTACTCTCCATACACAGATTCGAAATCTCCAGCGACAACTAGACCTCAAGACGGAGGAAGCAGTACAATTAAGGAGGCAACTGGAGGTACAGGAAGATGCAGATGTAGGCACATTGAGTCAGCAACTACGAGAAGCCAAGCGCGAGGCACAGATGTGGAAAGAGAGAGCCGAAAGCGCAGAGCGGAGGATCAAAGTTTTTGAACGATTTACAGCACGACTCAAAGGGATACGAACGGCGGGAGGCACTGCACAGGGTGCCCAAGATACAACTGGCCCAGACTGTCACGAGCTAGATATGGAAAAGGGGCAAAACGAAGCATGCTTGGAGAGTGTCGCTGGGTATGAAAGCGACAGCTCAGAAGACGCTAGGGTTGTTTCAGCCAGAATCCAGAATTGTCTTGACGGCTTGACCGATGGTCCTCGAGACATTTCCTCGGTCAGCAACCAGACCCAGAACCCGAGCTCGAGCGAGATACCGGAAAGAGTTATTAGCCCGAGCGAGGAAGAAGTTTGGATGGCGGCGCAGGAGTTGCTAGAGCTCAATCAAACTCTGGGGCAAATTGATAGAGGTGGAAGTACGAGTTAGTTCAGGTTCATTGTCAACCTCGTGGCGAAGAAATTTGTTCTTGGTCAAAGAGGCAGTGCAATAAGGGTCTAGATTTGTTGAAGACAAGACCCTGGTGGCGAAGGGTGGTAGCTGTACCTTTTTTGATTACCAACAAGTTTAGAACATCATCTCAATACGTGGCAAGGGTGTCTGTATCAAAATATGACGGAGTTCTTCCAAGAAAGGGCATTGGGTAAACTGTTTTATTTTTTCTGATAATCGTAAAGGCCGCGTTGCAAGGTTTGTCAAGTGTCCAGCGATAGATCCTATTCGAGAGGAGCTTTTGACCCGATGCATGCGAGTCGATCACCTGAGAGATGTTCGATGCCTAGAACGTTGTGCCTTTGCAGATCAGCAGTATGGGATTTTTGAAATCTCGATCCCCATTTCGTATGCCTTTTTTTGAAGGAACACTGTGCTATACATTGCAACTTTTCGATGCCCATTTGCCAAAAATTCGTAGGACCCTTAATTCTGTAGCGGCACATCAAAATGTGATTGGGTTTGTGAGTGTTGATCCCGCAATTAGCCCCAACTTTATCCCTTGTCAGGTACTCAAGTAGCCAGGGGCACAGATGACGCATGTGGTTTGCACGATACCCCAAAAGTTTTGTACTTGTCGCAAGTGCCGAGGAAATATGAATCATTGATTGAGAACGTGTTGAGAACGTGCTACGGTCTCTCCTCAGCGGCTCTTTTGATTCGCCACCTGCCAGCATCATCCCGGCCCATTGAGACATGAATGCGACCAATTCCTTCCAGGACAGAGTCAAACATTTCGGACTCCGAAAGGCCGTCTTTTTTTGAATCTAAGCTAGTGGTCGCTCCGGCGTTATAAGTGGGGCGACGGCGGCATGGCAATTCGGAGTGGCGATGCGACGACGTTGAGATTGCGGGGGACATGGGCGGCCCGTGTGAAGAGCGAAATCGTTCATCTGAAGACTGTGTCATCGGCGGGGACGGGAGCAAGCTTGGAGAAGACATCGATGGCGGAGAATAAGCGAGGGGTGTATAGGGCTGAGCTGATGGTATGTATGGTAGCTGGGAATCTTGCTGATCGTAGATTTCCTGTGAAGGCGTATGCGACGGCATGCTAAAAGTGTGACGTGGTCTTTCTGGAGAATAAGAATGGCAGATCGTTATCTCCTCTGGTGGTGATGGGAGAAGCGTTCCCATACAAGGGGTCGGTGTTTGTGAGATATGAGATGGTAAAGTCGGACTATAAGGCCGAGATTCAGGGTCTTGGCCTTGAATCATATCGGAACTGTACGTGGTGAAAGACATGGCGGTGCTAGGTCTGCTGCCATAGTTTGATCGTGTGTTTCGCTGCAGTCTTTGTGCAGCAGCATAGGTGTCGTGTAAAGGTTTTGGTGATCTGATGGTTTCATTCGAGTCTGAATTAGGCGTAGTCAGGTTTGATTTTCCGTTTTTGTCGTTAAAAGAAGCTTGTCGGACATTTGCAGAGGATCTGAGGGCGTCAGATCTCTTTGGAGAAGTCCAGACCATGGCCACACGTGGGGCGTATGCTTGTGCAGGCGGGAATGGGCCATGATCTGGTTGCCCAAGTCAGTTGCCTGCAAAGATCGACTGGTGCTTGTGTGTAGCTTGCACAACCGAACTGTATAAGCCAAAATCTGCAACGGTTAGCTATTGTTCCAGAACAGTACAGTAGTGAGAGCTCAACGGAAAGTTACTTTGACAGCTGCTAGAAAAAGCCAATTGCAACGTTGTGGTGCAGTACAACCAGTATGCAATTATGACGATAGAAAGACGAGCTTATCGACACTTACCCACACCACTCCCCAAATCCCGGGACGTCAGAACCTTGATCGACAGGTCCGGATTGACCTTTCCAATGACCTGCACGGCATTTCCATTTGAGAGATGCGCATCCTACAGTATTTATTAGCAATGATGCAAAACTGCATGTGTGTCGTGAGAGTGACACCAAAAACTGTTGATAACTTACTCTGTTCAATAAGACGGTGACGGTTCCCTCAGAATCAAGAGTTGCCTGATCACCTCGAAGTTGGGTCACTTTACCCACAAGCATGACAACCTTACCGACAAAGTTGTCGAGGTACGCGGCGGTAATGCGCGGGGTCGAAAGTTGTTCGGCCATGGTCGTTTGGTTTTCGTTTGCGATGAGACGAGAATGACGGGAAGGTGAAAAAGGCCGAAATCGGATTTATCGAGCGTGATCGTGACTCTTGACTGGCGTAGAGCAGACGAGGTTGCTGAAAGAGGTTGATGGAGTGAAACGCACATGAGGCTGCTGGCGATAACGGGCTGGAGGGGAAAGCGCGTTGGAGCCTGACGCGCAATCACGTGCGTCTCAACTCCATCTTTCACGTGATATCTGAGAATCGCTCCATGCTACCTTCTCACTTCCCCAACGATGGTAACCAGAATAATCGACAGAATCTTCATCGAAAACTTCAAAGTTTGAACTGTAACTTAAAACTAGCGACTCCTGAAAACGTTACAGTAAACAGTGCTTTGTCACTCCTGAAAATGAACAATATTGAATTGGCCCCACTGTCATGGATGGTTCATCGGACCAATGCCCGCCTCCTCCGATCTACTGGGTTTAACCACTGTCATCTCCACGATAAACCCGCTAGTCAAGCCATGCCAGCATTCAACAATCTGGTTTCCCTGTTTTACACACAGACGTTCCCATCGCTTGGACTGTCTGCTTTATTATTGATAGTTTTCACAGCAATTTTATTGCCCGTTGTGAGAATAAGAACGGTTCGGTCGGCGGGTACTTTACCCCGCACATGGTCAGTGAGCCCAAAGGCCAACACCGGGGCAAAAGCTCCGGGCTACGGTTAACCTAGTCCTTCAGCAACAGCGCCAGCGGAATTATCATTTACGCCTATTATACTGTAGCATTTCAGTGGCATCGACGAGAAGGGCGTGTGGGGACTGTCTGCTGTACTTACCGTACATTACTGCTTGTACTTTCAGATAAGCCCGCCACATGGATCAACGGTGGCTCTATAATGGTCATGGCATGAGAGATTAAGTTTTGGACGGGGCTGAACTACGGAAACAGCATGGAACGAAAGCCGTCTTTCGATTTCTCCGGGTGAATCAACTGTCACTCGCGAAGCAAAACGACTCCGCTAGCAATTGGTCGAGGATCAGTCATAATCAGCTCGGGAACGCGCACCCTGGATGATCCTTACTGATTGCGACATATGAAAATCCGGATTTATCTTGTCGATCATTTCGAGATATCTCATCTCACAACAATCGGGTCGTTCTATTCTCAACGTGAAACCAGTGCCGAGAATCGATCGAGGAAAACTATCACTGGAAGGACCCTGTGTGCATCGGGATTGACGGAACCCATCACATTTCCCCTACGGCTGATGTACAAGTCTGTCATGATCTTTCAAGGCGGTTTTGATAATTGTGACATGATAGCATATACCGACTTACAGTATTGGGCTATCCTTACTACTGGCCCGTTTGAAACGGTGAATAGCACGGATGGATGTTGAAAACGTTTCCCCTTGGGTCGGTTCGCCTCGCTCGGGTCTTTTTCCAGGATCTGTACAGTCCATATAGCACTGTCCATTCAAGTACAATACCACGGTCGGCCCTTGTGGGTTTTACAGCCAACAAGGCCTCGATTGGTTACCAGTCCTGCACGGAGGGGAGGTCCGTCTGCTGATGATTGGTTGGACGTTTTCCGACGCCTCTCCCCACATTGGCATTGGTTGTCACCGCAAGGGGCCACTTCAAAGTCGACAAGGGACATTCGGTACTGTAGGTATGGTTTGCGACTGGAGGGAGAGGCTTTGAAGTCAAAGCACTTTCCGTCATCTCATGCCGATGTGTCGAGACGGGATGACGTTACGAGGCTTAAAAGGCCATCATAAGTGCTGGATAACGAGCTGATGACAACAGGCAACGTTGTTGTCCATGTTCAAAACTGTTGTATCTCTATATATGATTCGTCCCTGGCAAAAGAAGAAAGCGGGGCGAGGATACAGTAATACAGTATCGAGGGTGACTTACAAACAGCTCTCAAAGCTTGACCGTCAGCATTTTCTACGAGGACGAGGACCAGTTGATACACCCATGCTCCCATGTAAGGGCCTCCCATAATAACATGGACCAATTACGAATCGAAACCACCGGACCTAATCCGTTGGTTCATTGTACCGCACATCCTTTCTATATCCTCACCCACCATTCCCCCTTATGTTCACCCCCCGAACCCCAGTTGCTACAAAGTACAGAACATTTTTGCAGAACCAGCCATATCGTATAACTGAAGAGTTCGATCCACTGGCTGTTAATACTGGGGAATGAGTGACGCAAGTAATTGATAGTGGTCGCATCAGACGTTATAATATCCGAATCCCTTCATGAAGCTGCCGAGACTGCTGCCTTTTACAAACTGGCCATACTATACTGACCATCAACGTCCACATACATTCAGTCTCTTTCTTGTCTCAGTAAGATACCTTATCCTTACCGGTGTTGCGACTTTACCCAAAAGGTCAATCTCGTCCTAGCGCCCAGAAACATATCCGCATAGGCGACCCCGAAACAAAACCATTGGAAGAAGAAGCTCAAGCAAAAAGTCGCGAAGCAACAAAAAGCGACGGGACCGTCCGACAGAGAATTAGAAATTCGCCCCCCAACGTCTAGACCAGTATCCCCTGCAACTGCAAAGCACGTCAAGCAAACGGAGGATCCGACCACTTGACAGTCTACCATTCGGGATTGGAAATCGAATTCTGTATTATCGATCGGTGAAATTCATCATCACCTACTATTTGTTCTGCTTCATACTACCGGGAGCTCATTACGGTACTGTACGGCCTGCGGTCTGTACCGCACATCCGGATTGGTTACTCCGTCGAGCTACTGTACCACCTGCCCTGGCTACCTAATTTTGGGAAGGTCAAGGTCTTGTTTCTACACCCTTCCAGGACTGCTACATCTTACCTTGCCTTGGACATAACACGGTCAACCTTTTTACATTTTAATCCTTTAACTCCAGAATCGGATTCTCAGGATATCCCATTCCTCTCTTCTTCTTTCTGACCTTCTCATACCCCTTTGCCACTCTTGGCCTCTTGATGTTCTGGACTCTTTGACCCCCATACTTCAACCAATTCGGCTAAGCACCCCCTCCCTGTGCCCGCTTAAGGTCCTTCGATCCCCCAGAGTAGCACGCTCATCTCCCATCGAGGCTCTGTTCAACGACATTTCGTTTCGGAAGTGGCTCAGTAGCCTCCTGCGCTTACTGTAGGACCGCAGCGCCATCCGTACAGTGCAGTACAGCCCTTGTCGATTGGAGGCTGTCACCTCAAAGGTGCCTTTAGTGTCAAGATGGACGGACCGAACCAAGACTTTGCCAACAAAGCCCATGACTTTCATGACAACTTCAACTTGAGGACTGGTCAAGATGATGCCAACATTGATCCTTTACTCAACGACTGCCCTCCCAATGGCGCTGTGCCTCCAGTTAGCAATCCCATGGATTCCCAGCTCTTCATGACCTCTGGCATGTGGAACCCCGTTGGCTTCTACCCTCCCGGCATGTCGGGCATGGCACCTACCACTTTGACCACCAACCCATTACAGCCCAACAGCCCAATACAACCCCTTGACACACAATCTTCACCCAGGACACCGTCGAGTGAACCTCTGTTTGGGACATCTCGTACTTCGAGCAAGTCCTCTGTCCCTTCTTTTAATTCTGTTGACACCGACGCCAAGCCTCGACGTAGCAGCAGAACTACCACCAGAGCCCAACCTCAGCCGGCAGCTGCTGAGACCAAACCATCGCGTCGACGAAAAGCTTCCAAGGCATCATCCATCAAGGAGGAGCTGGAAGATGAAGAAGAGGAAGAAGATGCCGGGCTTGACAACTCAGACAAGCGCAACAAGTTCCTAAAACGCAACAGGATCGCGGCATCCAAGTGTCGACAGAAGAAGAAGGAATGGGTCAGCAGTCTAGAAGACACACGATACGGCTTGGAACATGAGAACAACGTTCTTCACAAGCAGTATAATGGCCTTGTCGACGAGCTAAGCACCATAAAGAATCAACTGATGCAGCACGCGTCCTGCAACGATGCCAACATCAACCAATGGTTAGACAACGAGGCCAGGAAGTTTGTCCAACGCATTGCATCCCAGAATCAAGCGCAGATACAAGCACAAGCTCGACCGCATCAGAACACTGGTGACTGCTGCGACAAGCATCGTCGTAGTTTAAGTGGTAGGTCACTAGACCATGATTGACTGAGGCAAGGCTAACAAACCATAGTTGCAACTTCCATCCCTCTATCGATAGAATCCTCCGAGATCAATTACGACCACATGCCGGACAACATGATTCAACCGAGATCCTGAACGGTGACAGCGAGTGGAGAACGTGGCGCCTTGAAAAGCTGAAGGGATGAAGCTATTCTCGACGCTACTCCACAAGACCACAACAGCCTTGCTATTCTGATTTTGAAATTCTTTCGCATGCAACGAACAAAAAAAGCAGCTCGAGCGGTATCGAAATGGAGCTGGATCAACAGCCTTTTATATGGAAACAAATATTATGGAGAATTGTAAAGTACTAGACGCAAGGGCACCAGCGGAGGTTATACCCTGACACGGCGTGGAACTTGACTGCAAGTCCCAAGAAGAGCATCAGGCTCGGCAAGCCCATTACTGGACAGGTGTTTTTGGCGTCTGGGTGAAAGAAAGCACTGAAAGGGATCTGATATGGGCCGCAAAGGGAGGAAGAGCCCATGAGATGAGATATTGATGATTTGACGCTTTCACGATTATGATTTGGTGTGCTTTGATAGGGATGTATGCGTGGCTAACTGAGGTAGCGATGGATGACTACTATATAATAAGGAAGAATCTTGGCCTTGAGCTGTCTCTTGAACCAGATGGTAGACTTGATAGAAGGGACAATAGCGTGGTACCAGCCAGGCCATGAAGAGAAGAGAAGCTAGGAAAGGCAGAGGCACAATGATTGTACAGAGTATGGAGGATACGAAAAAGAGAAAAGATTCAAACCCGAAGAGGAAAGCAGCTGCACGATGTGGATGTGGATGTTGGAACATGGGGATTGCAACGCGAAATGTGCGATGGTAAACGATGATAGCTCGGGGACGAGACTCCGAGGTTCTTTATTGGACAGGACAAACTTGAAGAGTCTGTTCCGGTTTATATAACTTTACAATTGCCAATCGCAAGGGCTGGGGTCAACCAGATTAAAGCTGAAATTTAGTGGCGATATTCAGATTTGCCACTATTCCCACTACCACTTTGTTCCTGATGGGCGGCCGAAAGGGGGTAATCTTGCTACAGATCCAGATTTGCCCCATGCTGTGCCAATGAAAGACACGTTTTGTCGTTAGCCGTTGAGGTCGTGGCGACATCCATCGGGAGAGGTCCGTTAACAGGGAAACTTATGATTGGTGGTTAAGAGTTGAAGTTGGACATGATTACTGGCTAGGGAATAAATGAGGCTGAACTCTTATTATATTGGTTATTCCCGTGAAGGATTACTGATCACGATAATTATTATTGGCATTGCACAATTGTCTCGTAGATTGATTCTCTTACTCCTACACAGAGATTCCCATTTTTTAAATGTACAGTAATATGATACACGCTCATCCGCCACCTCTCTATCTCCTCTTGATCCATCCCCTTGAGTTGGAGATACCCCTGATGTTCTTGGTGTACTTCCAAAGGTGACGGTACTTGGGTCCCTGGCGCTTGGCTTCCCATCCACGGGGCTTGACCGGTGGCTTGAGACTGTGGACACGCGTAGGACGGAACTCGACATCGGAGCCGGGGATGTTGTTACGGGCCATAACAGCCGCGGTGTTCTCGTCCCAGACGCTTCGGAACATGTTGAAGCCAAAGGGTGTTGTGTTGAACTTGTCGCGGAATGACTTGAGGGAGAAGCCATCGCGGGCGCTGTAGAGTTCCTTGAGCTTGGCAACATCGATCTTCTGACCGGGCGCCTGCTCAAGAAGGTAGATACCGAGACGGTGGTAAGGGGCGCCCTTTTGGGAGAATGCGGGCATCCATGGTAGAGCGAGCTGATCCTCACCCTTTATCCTGCTCAAAGGAAGAGAGGTGTCGGTAGGGCTGAGGGGGATGTTGGCTGCGAGGAAGTGGCAGCGCTTGTTGAAGGTGTCGGAATCAGGGTTAGGCACATCAGAGTCGAGAACAACGATAGACACCAGACGCTCGCCCTTGTCGAAGACCTGTACGCGCAGACGAGGGGCCTTCTCGCTGACAACGCTGTCGACAATTTGGCCGGGGGGGATCTTTAGTTGACGGAAGTATAGCTGAACATCGGCAGTAGGCTCGAGCTTGGGGAGCACATCGGGAACGATGTTGAACTGCTTAATACGTTGGTTGATAAGTCGCTGGTCGTATGAGCGCCACTTGGCCTCGGCGTAGTGACGGTAGATAGGCTTGTTCATATCGCCTGGGGTTGTTAGTGCCAGTCGAACTAATAATCACGAAAACATACCTGTTCCATCCTCAAAACGCTTCTTAACAACAGGATCATTGGCATCCGCGAGGATCTTGAGCTCTTCGACATATTTTCGTAGACCCCTCAATCTCATATCCTTTATGTGCTGACCACCCTTGATCTCCTCCGGTTTTGTAGCCTCCAGTCTGTTAATCTTCTCAATTTCCTGCTGAATCTTTCCCAGCTTCTCTTCGCGATCCGCTGACAGAATCTTGCGGGCTTCTTGGAAAGCCTGGTAGGGCAGGTGCTCGAATGGTAGATCTCCAGTGCTGCGGATGGCTAAGCGACGACGTCGGGATCCAATTGGCATCTTTCCAGACTTCATGAGCTGCTCTTCAAACTCGGGGAGCACTGTATTCGGGTCGAGATCTGCTTCGGTGGGTGTAGTTTGAGTTTCGGCTGCTGGTGTTCGGAGGATAGCGGCAGAGGTGAATGGGCGGGCAATGCTTGGGCATTGAGGCCGCAGCTGCCGGGTGAGCGGCCTCATGGCGGCCTGGCAGCGCGACATGATGAGCAGCGGAGCGTAGGGGCCGTGGAGCGTGGTGGACGTTGAAGTGACGCTGGGTGATAGATCTTGAGATATCTTGAAAAAAGCTCTGGGGATGGTTTGCAGGCCTGAGCTCCACTAAAAACTCGGGGACCGGAGGATGTTGCCGATCCACTTTTTTCTCAATCGCATCACGGTTTTTGAAACCTCAACATCAGATCAGTTCGACTACCGTGCCTCTGTATCCACCACCAGACTCTCCCTATCGACGTAGCGAATAGGGTAATCTGTAAAAGATGGCTGGCAAGGGAATTGGCTGTTTGGCCGAGGCCATGGGCGCTCTGCGGGTGTCTGCCAAGGTATGTTGAAAAGACTGCAGATGATGGATGATACTAACAATTATAGCCGGCGACAATCCCCAGAGCCTTCACAAGGTCAATGGCTACACAAGTTTCGTCCAAGGACGCCTCGACAGAAACGACGAAACCTGTTAGCACCACACAGAAGATCCTAGAAGCATGGAAGCCCAGTACGACTCCCGTTACTTGATCGTAACCCCCACTAACCATCGCAGTCGAAACCGTTCCTGTCACAATTCACAACTTTCCTTCGCTGGAACCTACATCTCTCGAGCGATGGTCCGTTGACCACCTTTACCTCCCTCTCCGCCGCGATATCCTCCACCTTGCCGTCACCTACGAAGGCGACAACACCCGTCAAGGTACCGCCTCAACCAAGACCCGATACGATGTCCACGGATCCCACCGAAAGATGCGACCCCAAAAAGGTACCGGTCGTGCCCGTATGGGAACTAAGCAAAGTCCTATCCTGCGTGGTGGTGGAAAGACATTCGGTCCTCATCCCCGCGACTTCGGAACCCACCTGAACCGCAAGGTCTACGACAAGGCCTGGCGTACCGCTCTGAGCTACCGCTACCGACAGGGCGATTTGATTGTGTGTGAGGATGGCATGGATCTCGTCTTACCGACCGACTACGAACTTGTTGCTGGGAAGTACCTCAAGGACGGATTGAAGGAGGCGTATCTCAAACGATACATGACAGGAGTGTTGGGCAATCTTGGTTTGGGCCGTGCCTCTGGCCGAACCCTTTTCGTTACTGGAAACCGACGCGAGGCTCTCTTCGATGCTATGGAGCAGGTTCCTTGGGAAGGTCGGGCACTCGATATGGAGGATGTCGACGTCAAGGACCTCTTGGAGACAGGCAAGGTTGTCCTAGAGCGAAGCGTGCTCAAGGAGCTGATCAAGCAGCACCAGAGCGATTTAGTGAGCAGAGTCGTTATGCAAGGTCTCGTCAAGGGCGGACCTGAGACAGGGACGAGAGTGCTCGGGGCTTAATGCCGTGTAGATATATAAACTTGTATTATTTTGTACACAATTGCAACGCATTGCATGTCATGATCAAATGGATGTCGGTTGCTCTTGGGTATCATTGGACTCCTGTAAGTCACTCTATGATTACACTGATTTACATGACATAATGCTACATATTTTTACAACGCTCCGCCAACTAGCGAAACAATCCACATTGCGACTCTGACTTTGAGGCCGACTCTTCTTTCAGTTCGGGCAAAGTCGTCGCGAGTCGCCTTGGTAGCGTGCTCCTGCAGCCATAACTGCTCCTCTCCTAGTCTCGTCTTGAGTCCTTCATCACGGGTGACAATCAAGGCGCCAGCTTCAAGATCATGCGAGTAGCTGCGCTTAGTATAGTTGGAGCTTCCAATGATGCTCATGGCAGGGTTCTTATCGCCTGGCATGGTAACCCAGAGACCCTTGGCATGGTATGTCCATCCTCCTGGTTGACCGACGACACCATGGCGCCATTCCTTTAAGGTGATGTCGTCGTCGCGGCCTTCGTGGTGTACGCGGTGGACGAAACGGCGAGCCAGAAGGGTGTAGGCATCTGGCAAGAGACCAGAGACACCCTTGGATTTATAGAATCCGTTTGCCTCAGGGGAGGCAGTGATCACAGTGTTGGAAGAGGATGCAGTGCTGAGGAGCAGCTTTGTAAGTGAAGGCGCAGGATTAAAGTAACCAGCCGTGAATGTCCAGGAAGACTCTCGGTAGGCGGGCAGAGCAAGAGTCTTGAGGATGTGTGTAATGATTGGAAGCTCAGTTGACGTATCAGGCTTCATAACCTGTGACATCTGGCCAAGCATGTAAACTCTTGTGTCTGAGATGTCATTCTCAGGTTGAGACTTGGGATGCAGAAGAGTTTGTAATGTTGTTGTAGTACTCTTGATGAACGATTGGGGCTTCTCGAGTGGTGAAGGCGCAGAGTTGTTCTCAGGCCAGGCGAGAGTGAAGCCTGCTTGTTCTTTTGAGGGCTGAACGAGAAAACTGAAGGATGTCACCCCTGAGTGGATGTTCCAGAAGTGATCGGTGACCTCTTTCGAAGAAAAGAGATGGTATCGATCTTGACGGTTGGTGAAGTAGTCCGTAGACAGGTTGGCCCTGGAAAGTTAGTATTTTACCAACAAAGGAAGTGCGCAACATACCCAGACATGATAATCTCATCGTCAACGCCATACAACTTCATATGCTGAAGTCCCCAACCTTCGTTAATTCTCGTGGGAATATACTTTTTTCTCAACCCAGTCAAGTTTGGCGTATGGTACATTCGAATCTCAACACGATCCGCTCCGAATTCTTCGACTAACGGTGCCAGTAAAGATGCGCTCGATGGGTGAGGCGCTTCTCGAGTTCCTCGTAGGCAATCCGTAAGAATGCTTAGCTTAACATCCTTGTTGTTTCTCAACGCCTCCTGCAGAGTTTCAATGAGCTCCTTTTCCGACTTTCCAATGTACAATGTCGACAAAAAGATTCGTCTTTTGGCATTTCGGATCCGATCCTATACCCATCAGTCCCATCCTAAATCACTTGGTGGTGATCGAACCTTTAACGTCTCGTAGAATTCTGCCGGTGTACGAATAATCTGAATCTGCTTTCCTCGAATATCGAAACTCGGCGCAAGACGATCTAATTCAGTGACGAAAGGCGCCAACCCTCCAACACCATTGGCATTCGACGCCTGGGGAGTACCTCCAGCAGGCATAGCATATTGTCTCGTCTGAACCCTTGCACTTGGGACTCTAGGCTTGAAACTGGCGGCACGAAGCCTCGTAGTGCAACGCGCACAGCTCCGAGTAAGCATTTTGACAAAAATGCAGCTCAATTGAAGCTTGCAGTTGAATTAAAGATTGCTTGTTAATTGCTAGAATATTTCTGGTTGAAGCTTCGAGGTACGTACCCATGCCGTCACGGAAAGTCATTTGCCGAGGTTGATCCGTTCCTGCTGGGCAATCTTCAAACCATCCCATCATTGACGGGGATCAACATCGCCATCCCGCCAAACGACGAGATCAATTGTCGCTCAACCGCCATCATGTCGACGATCGGAAGAACACTGACCAACCTGCGAAAGGTTGGTATCAAGGTGAGTTTGCGTCAATTCTTAGGCCAGGCCAATACTAACTTGTGTAGGACTACTTTAGACAGATGCTGGTATGTATCCGACCGAGCGATCGAATGAATCGAATCTCTGGCTAACGACGCCTGTTCCTCGCAAATAGTACATCGGTACGCTATCCACGATTATGGGCCGAATACCTACTGACATCCACAGGTGATACCAAGGCTGGTGTTCTCATCGGTACCGATCGTGCCGGTAACAAGTTCTTCGAGAACCAAGAGGAACTTCCCCTCCGAACGCGTTGGGTCGAGTACGCCAAGCACGATTACGATGCTGCCCACATCGAGCCCGGATGGCACGCCTGGATGAGCTACGCTGTCGACAAGCCCCCTACCGAGGACCCTCTGTTACAAACCGGTAAACGAGCTTTCGAGCCTGCGCGTGCTCTTGCCAACTTCACCCAGAGCCAAGGCGCCTTCAAGACATACAACACGTGCGTAAATCGTATTTATGAGACGAAACAAAGCTGACTCTTTACAGGGCCAAGTCCAAGATCAATGCGTGGGAGCCTGTGGCTGCGCCTCGGGAATAAGGATCAAATGAGCGGTTAAGTGTATTTAAATTCGCATAGAGAATGCAGTCAGCAAAACCCAAAAAGGGTGAATTCAAACGAAGTTCTACAAATTGTATGGTCTGTTCATACAAAAACCAACGATATAGGATCTAGAAACGTGCACTCTATAGGCTCACGATCCTCCTCTTACATGCTACATAGGAAATTTACGACTTTGCTTCAATTGCAGATTTGATAGCTGGAATGGTCAGCTGAGTTTGGAAATAGGACAGAAAACTTACCTTCACATGACACTCTAGCATCTCCAAACAGCATCTTTGCGTTGGGCATGTAAAACATGGGGTTGGGAACATCGGCTACAATTGTTAGCGGAGTCAATTCGAAGATTGCGAAACTCACCATAACCACTGGCCATGCCTCTCTTCATAATAACGACTTGTTTGGCCTTCCAAGCGTGAAGCACAGGCATACCCTCGATCGAGCTACCCTTTTCCAGAGCAATGGGGTTGACAGTATCGTTAGCACCAATGACAACAGCCAAATCAGTATCGGGGAAATCATCATTGATCTCATCCATCTCCAGGACGATATCGTACGGTACGCTGGCTTCAGCGAGGAGCACGTTACACTGGCCAGGCATGCGGCCTGCGACAGGGTGGATGGCAAAGCGAACAGTAATACCCTTAGATCGCAAAGTTGAGACGATGTCTGAGATAGCGTACTGAGCCTTGGCGACAGCCATGCCATAACCGACGATGAGAATGACCTTTTCAGAGTTGAGAAGCGCATCTGCGAGGTCATCGACAGACGTCTGAGTGACTTCTCCCTGAGGTTTGTACTCTTGGACTGCAGTCGGTGTACCCAGACCTCCAAACAAAACGTTTGTGAGCGATCGATTCATGGCAACACACATGATGTACGAAAGAATGGAACCAGATACACCGATCAGAGCTCCAACCGTGGTCAAAAGGGGATTCTCAAGCATGAAACCTTCAGCGACAAGAGCAAAGCCACTGTAAGCGTTCAAGACAGTGATGACAACAGGCATATCAGCGCCACCAATTGCAGAAGTGGTTGTGTATCCCTTGATGAAACTCAATGCAGCGTTTCCTGCAAGTGCTCCAGCTGCAATCAAGGGGCTTCCTGGTGCCATGGTGATGAAAGCACCCATGGTGGCTGCGTTGGTTGCAAGAAGACCCGAGTTAATGATATGTCGTCCAGGTAGCATCTTGGGCTTGGATGACATTCTGCCAGCAAGTTTCATGAATGCAACAATTGATCCGGTAAACGTGATACCACCGATGAAAACACCAAGGTAGGCCGTTACGAGGTGAAGGGTTGAAGGATCCATGACATCTGCCATGACACTACCAATACTGGTCAAGACAGCAGCAAGACCAACGACGGAGTGAAGAGCTGCGACAGTCTGGGGGAGATCGGTGGGAGTGATTCGCTTGCCAATGAGCATGCCAGCAATGGTACCAAGAGCAGCGAGACCACCAAACTGGGTGAGAACCTCAGGGGTGAAGCCAGCAGCAAGTAGACTGGCCAAAACACCTGTACCAACACCAAGGATACCAAGAGCGTTACCCATACGGGCAGTAGCCTGTGAAGCAAGACTTGAGACGGAACTGATGCAGAGAACAGAGCTGACGAGGTAGCCGGCCTGAACGAGACCAGCAGCACCTGTTGAAGCGGCGGCCACGAAACCACCACCACAGAGTACGGCGGGAACAGCGTAGAGCCAGGGGTACTCAGGGGGGTCAGTAGGTCCTGTCTCTGTTAGCTAGGTCTTGCAACCGGGACAGACAACTCACGCTTGAACATATCCAGCATACGCTTGGTGATAACGAAACCACCACCAACGTTGACAAACGCCAGCAAAACACTTAGGGCGCCAAACGCTTGAGGAATCGTCTCAGGAAGGAATCCACCACCAAGAATGAACAAACCACCAATACCAACCATTCCAGAAATGGCGTTGGTGACGCTCATCAGAGGCGAGTGAAGCGCGGGAGCAACACCCCAAACAGCACGATATCCAATAAGACTGGCCAGAGCAAAGGTGAAGGCGTTAGACATGAGAAGAGGGCTGGTCCATTTTCCAAGAGCCAACATGCTGCCCATGCCTGCTGTGACACCAGCAACTTCACGAGTCTTCTTTTGCCAGGGAGTCAGGGCTACAGGTTCAGGGGTTGCTTCTGTTGTCTCAGCCTTTACGGGAGGTGGTGGAGGTGCTGCGCGGGGAGCAGGAGGGATGATGTCCCCGTCTTGAGTCACGATGGCGCCTCGCACGACTTCGTCCGTAAGGTCAATACCGAAAGCCTTGGGTTCAGGGGTCATTGAAAGCAGGAACTTGGTAATGTTGTTGGAGTACAGAGTTGACGACTGGGTAGGTAGACGAGAGGGTAGGTCAGTGTATCCTTAACGTGTTAGTCGGGCATCTCATCAATGATAAGTACATACCAATAACTTTGACGTCGTTGTAGATGGCCAGTTCTCCTTTCTTGGTAGCTTCGCAGTTACCTCCGGCTTCGGCAGCCAAATCAACAATGACACTTCCAGGTTTCATGACGTCGAGAATATCGTTCTTGAGCAGTTTCGGGGCAGGTCTTCCAGGGATCAATGCAGTGGTGATGATGATATCGACTTCCTTGGCTTGGTCTTTAAAGAGCTTCATTTCAGCTTCGATAAATTCCTTGCTCATTTCTTTGGCATAGCCACCAGCGCCAGAACCATCTTCTTGAATTTCGACTTCAATGAACTCAGCACCAAGAGATTGAACCTGTTCGCGAGCAGCAGGTCGAGTATCAAAGCCACGAACAATAGCTCCCATACGACGAGCAGTAGCAATAGCACTTAGACCAGCAACGCCAGCACCAATAACCAGAACCTTGCAAGGAGGAATCTTGCCGGCAGCAGTAACTTGACCAGTGAGGAATCGACCAAAGACGTTTGAAGCTTCGAGAACAGCTTTATAACCAGCGATGTTGGCCATACTGCTGAGGGCATCGAAGACCTGAGCACGGGAAATACGGGGAATCATGTCCATGGCGAAGCTGGTCGCCTTTCTAGCGGCAATCTTTTCGACGAGTTCTTTGTTCTGAGAGGGCTGAAGGAAGGAAATGATAGTCTGACCCTCTTTCATAGAGTCGACTTCTTCGAGACCAGGACCGCGGACTTTAAGGACAATATCGGAGTTGGACCAGACTTCTCTAGGACCCTCGACAAGAGTTGCGCCAGCTTTTTCATAAGCAGCATCAAGGAAATCAGCATGGGTGCCAGCACCACGTTCGACAAGGACTTGTTTGAAGCCCTTTTTCTTGAGGATCGCAACATTGGCAGGTGTAAGAGCCACGCGACGTTCGCCAGGAAAGATCTCGATAGGAACACCGACGACAAGGTTCTCATAGGGAGTTGATTTGGGGAGGACTACAGTAGAATATTTGCGAGGCGGCGTAGTCGTAGAAACATGTTGGATCAGAGAAAGAGGCTTGGCGATTTCTGCAACAAGAGCGCGCTGGCGGGAAGCTCTAAAGGTGCTGTGCCATTGTTTGCGACGTGAGAGAAGACCATCTAGAGCTCGAGTTAGCTCGTATGAGCTTCGGTAGTAGCTTCTAGCTTACCTTGAACTTTATAACCCTTTAATTGCTTCTGTAGAAAGAAACTCGAAGCGCACAGCTCTGTAGCTGAGGCTGGAACCGCGGACGAGGCCAACGGACGAAGCATATGAGACGCCATGATTATAGAGTCATGAGCGCGATAGCAAGGCCCAAAGATGGCTCGACACAGGAGTTTAGATCAAGTACTCTTTCCGAGTCTTGTGTATCCAAAAGTACGACAAAACAGAGAACACAAAAGCTGCTTGAGAGAGGGAATAAAAGCAAGACAAGAAACAAACAATCGAGGGGTAGTTGCCTTGTCATGTGTTGTCGGGTCCCCTCCATTCCTTCCTTCCTCCATGGAACTGTTCTACCAGCCCAGGTAACCAACATAACACCACTGAAGCTTGAACCCTTGTCTCTCTACCGGGGTTCTATTAGCCGCCCCGGGAAGAGGGGCGTCGAGCACTAATGCCGCTAAAACCTGGGGGAGGGGCCGCTGCTGCGGAGAACGATTACAGGGGACAAGGGACGGTTATCGAATCATCAAAGAGTCCTCGTCATGGATCATGACGAGCGTCAGCGGGTGGTTCGGGGGAATTAAGAGAGCGAGATGCTGATGCAGCCAGTCAGATGTGATTACAGACCTGCCTGATGAGTCCTGCCGAGACCAGAAACAGACGTTTTCCCCTCTTCGGACCTTGAAATCCGGGCATGAGGCGGTTAGAGATGGTCCGAAATCATGATGTATCATGCTTTCAACGTGGGGTTAGGATGCATCTGAACCTTGTTTCTCCCGTTTGATGGCTTTCGTGAAGAGACTTTAGTAATGTTGTTTGAGATTACAAGAAACAGGCTGTACGCTATCGGAGAGGACTCGACATGATCACGAAGGTTGTGATATGCTTTGTACAGTCGTGATACAGAGTGGTTATCCTACAGGAGGTCTCTTGATGTGCAATGAGGCTTTTCGCCAAATTGATAAGTCATCTTCTCGCGCTGGGCTGAGAGCTGCCGTTGAAATCCTTGAATTGGGTTTCGGGGCATTTTAGAACTGCGAGCTACATTGAGAAACATTCCCATATATAGCTGACACGATTCGAAGTGACCTTGAAGGAGTGAGGAGAATATTCGACAGCGTGAAGATACATAAGAACATGCACGACATGCGTTCTCGATCTAAAATGGCAGTGTAACCATCCTTCGCCTTTTATCAGAGATATGCTCTTCTTAGAGTATGCCTCTGGTATTCAATCTAGTGCGTGCTTGTACTTGTCAACTACCTAAGTACCTAGGTGGGTAGGTATTGATGAGCAGCGTTTCTTCTCTAATGTTTCCAGAAGTGACTCCACCAGATCAACAACGACCCCTATTAAGACTGTAAATATAGCTGAGTAATGAGAGAAGCTTTCTGAAGGACCCTCACAAGTATCACACTTTAACCAGTCTATCCGCTCTGCTTTCTTGCTCACTTTTCTCTGAGCACAACTCGATGCGATCTTGACCATATATACAGCGCTAGCAAAGAAGCTCATTCAATAGGACCACCATCAAATCGGCGCTGATATCGATAGCATGTGCATCGTTGAATCTAATAAGCAGAGTAAATAAGACCACCAGTTCCCTTTTCGGCCTAACGCTGGTGTTATAGTGTGGATCTCCCAACACCAAGATTGGACCCTGGATATAATCACGAGAACCATCTCCAATTTCACCACATGACACCCGTCAATTCTCAAAATCGTCCTACTCTTACAATGAAATAACAACCTCACTTAACCTCTTCCTCTCTCACTTCTCTCCTGGTTCAATGATAGAGAAAGTAAACTACCGCCATCATGCCACGCTGGAAAGCCCCTATCCATCACTTCTCATACCGCGTTCTCATAATCCCGCCTATTCTTCTCGCAGCGGCTACGATCGTCGCTCTCTTTCTACACTCAGACGTCAACGCCGCGCTTCTCTGGTCGCAATGTCACTCCCACGCGCGCATCCCAGGAGTTAGTCGTATTCCAGCCATCGGCACGCCTCTATGCTATCTCATCAGCTTCTTCCGCGCCGCGCTACAGTCGCTTCGCAGTACCGCTGTCATGGCTGTTGTCCTGGCCTTTCTGGGCGGTCTGTTGACAGTGAGCACTGTTGAAGCGGCACGTATTTGCAACGCGCCGAACGTGCTTATTGCGTACCCTACGGGACCTTGGTTGGTGTTTGATCTTGTGGGTGGTGCTGTTGTTTGGGAACTTGTTATTATTCCTGCGTTTTTGCATCGCGCGAGGAGTGTTTTGAATTCAAGACAGAGAGACGATGGACATGGTGATGTTCATCAGATCTTCACCAGCCGTCATCTTCCTGATAGTGAGCTTGTGGCTATCCCTATCAGTGTGGCCCTTGGCTACTTTCTGCCATCCATCTTGATGCTCTTCAAAACCACCCCAGCAACCGTCGGAGTCTGGCTGTTCTTCCCGATTTATGTGACAATCGTTCGTCAGACAATCCGCAGCGTCATCGCCGTTATCCGAAGAGTCAACCCTACCAACATTCATCTCGCATCAAACCGACGATCACTCTTCTTTGTTTACTTGCTCCCGATCGTCTGCTCGATTCTGGCTCATGTCTTCTTCATCTGGAGTCTGACTCAACCTGATGATCGCAAGGAGATGACCAGGTCAACCATAGTCTTCATTGAAGTTGACACACAATTCATCTTCTGGACTGTTTTGTACTGGATGTTGGTCGAGGTTGGATGGAGAGTTCCTTTGACCACAGTTCTCACATCTCTTCTGATTGGACCAGGTGCAGGAACTTGTGTTGGATGGATGTACCGAGAGAAGCTCATTCACCATGATGATAATGGAAACGAAAGTGCTGATGAGCCAGCCGACGAGGAGACGCCTTTGTTGCAATGATACGATACCCTAATGTCAACGCCTTTGTAGCCCCATTCTAACCCATAGACTAATGCATGCAATCAATACAACATGAGTATTTTACAGTATTCATAGGGACAACCTCACGCTTTGTACAGGTCTAACCTCTTCGTAAATGGTACAGATATGATACAGATTAATCCACTCGCTATGCGTCTTCCTGTAGTCTTGACAATATCCTCTCCCTAACAACCTGTGATGCTACAACTCCTCCGTGTTGCAGGGTGACGGCTCCAATGATAGCCATGATCGCACCGTTGAGCACGACATCAACACCGGAAGCCCGGAGGTTTTCCACCTACTTCATGTTAGTCAAGAAACATACAGAAACTTCTAGTCCATACCTTTCGAGGCTTCCACCTCACAACGTCGATCAACCCCACGTCGGCTGCCAGAGTAGATAGATTTGTCTTGCCGGCAATATCCTTAGCTCCGATATGAGACAGGTTGTCAACCGACTGCAAACTGGGATGTAGGAATGGTTCTCGCTCGAAACCATCCTTTTTGTGTTTTGTGACAGGGTCCTTGGCAACGATCGTCTTGGTGGTCTCCATGATGAGGGTCATTCGTCCTGCAGGGGTCAGCATATGATACCCTCCCAGTTGTAAAGGTCCAGCCTACCGAGAAGCGCCAATCGGTCGTTAAATCCTCTCCTTCCCTGATCGAAACTCTTATGCGTAACAGCCAACCACTTAATCTCCTCAGGCAAAAGCTTGCTGCCGCCAGGTCCCAGTAGACGCTCATACACCTCATCCAATTTCTTAGGGTCGTTGTTGACATTCCAGATCTTGTTTCTAGGGTTCTTTGCGAAGTCGAGCTGTATGGGGGCCTTCATGGCGGGGGGTGTCTGACTCCATCGTGGGACGGCATCGGAAGGACTTTCGGTTTTGAAGGATTCGGGTGTCGAGTCGGTGGCGTATGTCCGCACGCATGGCATAAGTGTGCGGGCGACTTGTCTGCTCCGCAAAAGGCCGGAACGGCAAGATTGAAGAGCCATTGTGAGGGTTGGGAATAGGTTGGGCGAGAGTCTCGTGCAATCCAATGCTCATTACGATGGGTTGCCGATGAAGCTGGGTCGCGAACATTTTCTGAAGGTCACGTGTGCAATCGATAAGATTGCCCCACCTGTTACTCAACACCAAGTTTTGGTTTAAATCAGTATATCGTCGGCTTCATTTTATAGCTGGGTGTATCTGGGCATGAACAAACGTTTGTATACGATCTTATCTACTTGAACGATTCCTCTGAGACTCAGCACTAGTGTGTTTAAAGGGTTACTATAGACATCGCTCTCTTTCTAATCCATACCAAAAAATGTCGATTGCGGAACCTCATTCTATACCCTCCCCTCTTGGTTACATTATCAATACTCTCTTCTCTTCAACTCTAAGTTATGACTCTAAGCTCAAATAAATGCTCAAATTCAGGGAAATGTCCGATGTCCTGCATGCTCCCTTGACCTAGGCTAGCTGCGTCGGCAACCTACCGATGCAAGAATAACCAGGTCAGTAACATTAGCAGGCAGCACATTGATAATTCAGACAATGTCCAAGCTTATATGGCAAAGCAAACAAACATTATTCTTAGTCGGTGAATGACGCTTTCCAAAGTTTGTCACACGACATCAACCCAGCCAGAGCTTTACTTATAGGGCTTTCTTCTATTCCATCAGTCGTTCCTTGAAATCTTATTACAACCTGACTACCCATTCCCATGTGAGATTACGCTTTTCTCAAACAACATAGTCCGGTCTTCCATCCAATGAATCGTCAAAATGGCCTTTCATCAGGGGGAAGCTGATTTATCTATATCTGTACGGCTGGGTGATCGCTCCAAGTAAGTTTATCGAACTTCGTTTCCCAATATACTGATGGTCTTCATACACTAACAGCGATCTAGCCACAATAACCTGAGCTGGTCTCTTGAATGGCTCACGTTTGCCCTCCTCCGGAATGATGACCTGCCTCACGAAGTCAGCATTTCGCGTAATTTCCTCAAGACCAAGGCTCGTCTTGGGGCTTTGAACATTTCGGCAAAGAAAGTCATGGCAGATTGTTTTAAACCTCTTTGGGATGGCCACAATGAAAGATCTTTCATACTCGATCCTTCTGGCGTCCTACATCGCGTGCCTATTGCGCTTTTCGTAACATTCCCAACCTCTTTGCCTCTCTATGCACGCTTGCTGGTATTCGAGGCGTTTCGAGAAGCCGGTATACTCTACGATGATGTTAGGGTCTTTCCCAAATGCGTTTCATGTCTAGAGGTTACTGCAGTTCGTCGTATTGCAGACTTGACCAGGCTGGCTGTTGATCCTGTAAGTAATCTTGCCCATAGTGGTCCTTGTTGAGCTCAAATCTGATATAAAATCAGTCACAACACATCAAAAATGGAGATGTGGTCGTTTATTGCATGTGTGGTCGTATCACGGTTGTAAGTAATTCGGCTCCTCGCAAACAAGAAACTCACCAGATTACAGAACACTATCGCGTACAGAGTTCACAGAGCCTCGGGCTTTTCTATGGAAGAAATCCTCCCACAGGGCTCAATTTTCGCCGGGGCAGATTTCCTTGGTGATGCCTTTATGGACCTTCTCAAGGCAAAGGTGAAAGAAGTTTATCCTCTGCACGTATTTGAGACTCTTCCAGAGAAAGAGTTTGAGGCTTTCTTTCAAAGCTACTGGGATGCTTGCATGGAGCTGCACTGTCCTGGGACTGCACCAGCCAGAAATTATCCGTTTCCTCCTCCATCGACCAGTGGTGGCTATACGAGAGTCATTCTTTCATTCAGCGCGTATGTATGAAACTTGTTCGGTGGGGAGTTACTGACGCAACTTAGAGACGAACTTGCATCAGTCTTTGACCCCATTGTTGACAAGATTGTGACTCTTGTTAGATCACAGATCGAGAGTGTCGACTTGGTCCCGGGCAAATCGGTGAGTTCTGTCAAACGTGTCAAGGATGACTCTTAATAAGAGATCTCTAGCATTTCGTCTTGGATGGCAGCTTTGGACAAAATCCCTATCTTAAGGCTCGACTCAAAGCAACCGTACAGCGGCTCGCTCCATCTACAACCACTCATGTTCTTTCAGACAACCTGAACTTCAAGTTCTCCCTGTCTGGCTTTCAGTCTTTCTCAGCTGTTCGTTCTCGCATCGCTCACGCCAGCTATGGCGTGCCTTCAGAATCTGAAGGAGCAATTATTTGGCTCGTGAACAAGGTATGCCACATTCTCAAATGCGTACAATGACTTGCTAAGCGTTTCTCAAGAGTGATCATTTTTCTGCTTGCGAACCGAATCGACGAAACCTGCCACCACAAGCTATTTCGATTTCTACCACTGCCAAGGGTCAAGTCAATATAGTCCACATTTACCGCAAGATGGGCGAGGACCAGCAGGAGCAACTCATGTGCTCACTTCAGTGGCCTGTTGCGAGTATTGAGTCTCAGTTTGAGATGATGACGCTTGGTTCAGGACGTGGACTTGAGCTCGATTTCGCATGGGATGGCCTCCAGATGGAGGTTTACGTCTTTGTGAACGGTGTTCAGCCTGAAGGTCTGCACTGTGAGCGAAACTATTCCCTTTGAGATGCCTGTTCTATCTTGCAGATGTTAGAAGAATTGGTCACTGTAAGCGTGGGACGAAATAACCCAGTCATTTTATGTTAGCTTGGACCAGCACTAAAACTACTTTATTTGGACGCCCTGAGCCTTAGAGAATAATTACTGTTATTCACCTGCCAAATTTTAAATTCATCGAAATCAAAGCTGGGCTTGAGGTTTTGAGTCTTTCGGCAGGGAAAGCCATAGCAGACCATTAAGCATCCTTGGGATGGCTGCATTGGAAGATCTCGTCCGAACTCGACAAATGGTGGGACAAGCATATCTGTCAATCGTGTAAGAGCATGATACAAATAAGAATTTGACACACATGCCCAGAATCTGTATTGACGGAAACAAAAAGAAGGAAACAAATAAAAAGTGAAAAACATGTTAAAGCAATTTGCATTTCGATAGTAGATATTGACATCACGCAGCCTCCTACAAATGTGGCGCTTACCCCAGATCAAGCCACACCTAAACTCCAAATCCGCATCTCCATCTCAGCCTCGTCAAGCTTCACGCATCCACCATCTAAACATATACTATTTCCATCATCCCAGGATCACACCGACTTTGATCTCTATTCTTACTGACGACACACTCTAATTGAAGCGCCCACTGCGCAAACCGTCGGCGCCATGGCTGCTGAAACTCCCAAGCTTCTCTGGAATTCTGATAATGTCAAGGATGTTGCAGAGTCGGTCGGCATCAGCTCGCTCAACGAAGAAGCCCTCAAGTGTTTAACTCAAGATGTTGAATACCGCGTTGGTCAGGTCATCGTCGAAGCTCTGCGATTCATGCGCGCCTCGCGTCGAACAACTCTTACCGTCAACGACATCTCGCTCGCGCTAAAGGCTCTCGACGTCGAACCCCTCTACGGATACGATTCTACGCGTCCGCTTCGATACGGCGAGGCCAGTCTTGGTCCTGGTCAACCGCTTTTCTATATCGAAGATGAAGAAGTCGATTTCGAGAAGCTCATCAATGCGCCTCTGCCCAAGGTACCGCGCGATATGGGTTTTACAGGTAGGTCCTTCTCAGCCCATATTGAATTTCTACTGACATCTCTTAGCACACTGGCTCGCAATTGAAGGCGTCCAGCCATCGATCCCCCAGAACCCCACGACATCCGAATCTCGATCGCAAGAACTTCTTCCCAAGGGTCCTGGCGCCAATCCCGCATTATCTGCCCTCGCAGGCAACGACAACGTCTCCATGAAGCCATCTGTTAAGCACATTGTGAGCAAGGAGCTTATACTTTACTTTGATAAAATTCAGGCCGCTGTTCTGGACGACAACCCCGATGAAGAAGTGGTGCGCCTTCGACAGGCCGCTCTGGGTTCCGTGAGAGACGATCCTGGTCTCCATCAACTTATCCCATACTTTATTACATTCATTATGGATCGAGTAACACATCATCTTGACGACACCTTCACTCTGAAGCAGATGATGGAATTGACCAATGCTCTTATTGAGAACAAAAGTCTTTTCCTTGATCCATATGCCAGTCCCCTTTCCGCGCCAGCTCTTACTTGTCTGATGGCTAGGAAACTGGGCACTGATGAGGGCACCGACGCTTTGAAGGAGCAATATGACCTTCGACAGCTGGCTGCGTCGCTTGTTGGACAAATTGCTCGCAAATACTCAGCCTCGAACACTCTTCTCCGACCAAAGCTCACGCGAACATGTCTCAAATACTTCCTTGACCCCACCAAGCCCCCTGCTGTCCTCTATGGTGCTATTCATGGTCTTCTTGAAGCTGGCGGCCCAGAAGCTATTCGCGTTCTGGTCCTGCGAAACCTTAAGACCTTTGACTCGGGCATTCTCCAACCTCTCAAGGAAAAGGCAGAGGGTACAGTGGATTACGAGATGCTGGTACAAGGCATTGTTCAGGCCGTTGGTTCACTAGCGGACCACATCAGCTCAGACGCCAATGGAGTCAACGGAACAACCAGTGTGGAGGGCGAGACATCCGAACTCAAGGAATTCATTGGACCCATCATTGGAGAGAAGATTGCTTCCTCCGGTAACAGGAGGTTGATACGCACAATCCTGGATGCCCGAAACTTGGAGTAGAATTAAAATGATCATGGCAGGCGAACGGCGTTTGGGTCGCGAAATACCTCACGAGACATTGGTTAGATGAGCCCTAGCATTTCAAGGCGCTTGTGTACAGATAATAAAATTGTTTGCTCAAAGTCAAGAATGCCTTTCAGGCTAAATACTCGTACACGAGTCTCGTCTCTCATCCATGCTCCTTATGTCCTTGCAACTGGTGTATCATCCACGGCGCATGTTGCTTTATTTTCCTCTATCCCTCTCTTCTAACCCTCTTTTGTAATATGGTATCTTACAGGAAAGCAACCAGACCGATAGCGCCGAGAACGCTAGCAGCCCAGATGTACTTGTCGGCCTGAACAATAGTAGACTTGGCGAAACCCTTGCCGGCATCGTACAGAAGGTGCTTGACACCGCTGATGGCGTGGTAGACGAAGGGGAAGCCAAGAGTGAACTTGAGACCACCCTTGACGGCGAGGGGAAGACCGGCGACGAAGCTAGCGATGCTCAAGCTCTCAAGGTGAAGACCGACGAGGGGAGCGGCGAGGTAGGCGATGGAGAAACCGTAGAGGGTGACGGAGAGAGTAGAGCCGGTGATACGGTTCCAGGCGGAGCTACCGAACCATGTCTGCTCGAGCTTGTAGATGGCCAGATGGGGAGAGACGGGTCGGTTGAGGCGCTGGTTAACGAGGATCTGTTGGCCGTCCTCTTGAGAGACCTTGACGGAACCTTGGGCGCTATACACGTGTTAGACTAAGCTTGGCCATTGGCAATTGTTGCTGTTGGCGTACCGGCTGGGAGAAGAGGTAGAGAGTCCAGCAGCGAAAACACTCTTGGAGATGTTCTGGGTGAAGAAAGGCTTGGCCGCGCCTATTCCATTGTTAGCGATCCGTAGCTGAGGCTATTCGCTTTGCGCATGTACCTGAGCGGAGGGCATTGACGCCAACACGTTGAGCGAGCATTATGACGGTAGAGGTATTCGTTCGGGAGAGATTCGGTCAAGGTTCGTCCAACTTCGTCGGCGTCGTGCTGGTCCAAGGATCGATGATGGCTTCCTATTCTCGAGTATCGGAACGGGCTCTCGGCTTCTCGGTCCATTCAGCCAATAGGAAGCTCTCAATTCATCATCTCGGGACACACGTGATCCACATGCTCAGCAGCGTCACGTGTTACAAACCTGACTAAGCAGAATTTCGAGTTTTGTTATCGTGAAATTTTCCGCAGTCAGGGAATTTTCTTTTCCTTTCTTCTTCAGATAGAATGAACGTCCGCCGCACGCTGTCTAGTGTAGAGAGTGGACAGCATTGTTGGCAGGCTCATTCTGAGTCTTGGACTGTTCAAAGAAGAATATTGGGAAATTGGATCCGTCGTTAATCTCGACACCTAGTTATTCCGTCTAGGTGTCGTTTCATTTAGAGATCTACATTCTTTCGCCTGATGTATATGTTGTAATTCTGTCAGTGTCTGTATGCATGCTTATCACGTCTGAAACTGCCGTGCATCCGTCTAGTGCCTTGAGCCTCATTATATGAGAGCAATCGAGTGCAGCATTGAAGTGGTTTTACGTGTTGTCAAAGCACTTGTCTGAAGCTTGCGGCGTAGAGGACATTAGCATCTAAAATGCCTTGATGCGACTGCGCTCGTTGCGTGTGGTGCGTGCAAGTTTTGTGCCCATATGGAACTTGGGTCCTGGCTCCACTGCGTCTACCGGACGGATAGTCGAAGCAACGGACTTGAAGCTATTCGCACTTTTTCTCAATGAGACTCGCGCGACCAGGCCTTGCGGCTCGACGCTTGCAATTAAAGCCTCTGCACTTCATTCCAAGAGTAACTGTCCAATACTGTCGTAACCTATTGTTTGAAAACAGTGGTAGTCTTGTGCGTCAATACCTACAGGTGGTTGGTTGCCCCCAATGACTCCTTGAAGTCGAAGTCATGAGACCTCGCCTCGCAGCACCATCAGGGAACCTGGAATGCATGTTCGAACGGATCTTGTTAAATCGATCATATATTGATCATCTGCTGCGTCATTCTCTTTAATTAAGAACAAAACACCATGTACGTCTTGCGCCTCGTTCTGATGCTCCAGTGTGAGATCCAGATGAACGAACACACCAGGCAAGCTCAAAACATGCGAACAAAGACTCGTGCTCATAATTTGTATCCATTGTGCACCCAAGACAACGCTTTGTTTCGTTGAGAAAACAGGCTTCTGTTCTGCACTGCACTGCAGCTGCACTCACCTGTTCGCCAGCTGCAACATTAGTGAATCAACATAAAACTCCTCCTTCACCACCAAAATTTCTATCTCCAGACCTTCAAACACATCAAAAGCTCTTGGAAAGAAAAGTCACTATTACAACTGCGCGACATCTAAACAAACACTCGCAAAGATGTCTTCCTTCACTACAATCACCACCTCCGCTGTCTCGGCTGCCACATCAGCCAGCGAAACAACTTTCATCGAAGAAGGATCCCGCTCTGACAAAATCGCCATCATCGGCATGACCATCGGAACGGTATTCCTATTCCTCATCTTCATCCTGCCCTGTATTTGCTTTCAGGGTCTCGCGCACTTGCAGCAGAAGAGAGAGGCAAAGAAGGCGGCTCGGGAGCAGGCGGCACGAGATGCGGGACTTGGAAGGGTGGTTGCCGAGCAGAGAAGTCTGAATATCTATGAACGGGATGCGGTGCCTGGTGCGCAGGTTTGAGAGGATGAAGGATGGATGGGTGTGCTGGTTCATACTCAAGAAATGAATACAATGATCTGCATCTGTTCGATGCGAGTGCTTTCCATCAAATATGTGTGCCAATACTTAGTGACAATAGCCGTAACTCGAATGAATGGCGACCCCTCTTTTGCCGTTTGCATATGGGTCTAGATAAACTCCGAATCCCAATTTCAAACGCTCCATAAACATCTTCTGTATTGTGCCCCGTTTGCCTGCTGTTCAATGTCGCTCCCATTGACGATGGCTTCTCTCCCCTTCCAGCGTTTGCTCTCAAGATGAGGATAAATATTCGTTCGCCGAGGAGCCTTTCGCCTATATGTTCTTCAACAACACATCCTCATCCTGAGAGACCAGCCAATCTCGAGAGAAGAATCCTGCAAGCATCCCAAACAACATCTTGGTAGAGTCTCCCCACCATCACATCACCCCTTATCATCACTAACCCACCGCAGAAATCACCGAGCAACCGCAATCATGTCCGCTCCTCATCTTGAGCCTCGAATGAACAACATCGATACTGATGTTTTCGTCGCCTGTATCTGCGCCATGATCTTCATCATCTTCGTCGGTGTTGTTGTGTACTTCGCTTGGCGACCTGGCCCCGAGCCTCGCAGCGACACCACTGACACCACTCGTCCTCGCCGCTCCGCCACCAACTCTCACGACGATGAGGAGGGCCCTGATGACCGTCGCCCCTCTGACGCCGCCGGGTGCAACCTTCCTTGGTTTCGCCGTCGTCAGACCAGTCTCGAGCGTAACACCTACCCCCTCGAGTCTGTCCCCGGAACTGCGCACCCTCGGGATGGTGTTATCATCTAGACACACCGGTTTCGGTGGTCCTTGAAGTATGGACTGGGTCGTGGTCAATATTACGAAAGGGGAATGGGAATGCTGGAGAAGATATCCTGTAACGAAAGGGTATTGGATTGGTGGACACTCACAAGAACCAAACTCACTCATCCCAATAAAACACACTCAACACAATTACCTAGACCACTCTTCACCCGTGAATGCATATTTAATGACAAGTTTATTGGTACACTGTAAACAATCCTGGTAGTCCAACCGTCCGTAAATCAACCAACGCCGCTCTATTCCTGAAATGCACCCTACTCCTTGGAGATTCCCGTCCATACCTCGCCAGGTTTTCGTCTTGTTGTTCGACTCTATCACATGCTGCCCATGGGGAAATTGCCATATAATGAAACCGGTAGTTGACTTTGCTGCTGTGGTGGTTGGGTCATGGTCCCCCACATATCCCAGTTGAGGGTCGACACATCCAGATAATTACCCAAAAATGGATCAAGATCTGTCATTTGGGTTGCGTTCGGGGGAGCATTAGTGATAGGTTGTTGTGGCGAGGGCTCTGAATGTCGGCTTTCGCTCATTACAACGTCTCGTATGCGATAGATGAAGTTTGGTGTTTCGAGAACCTGACCATCCTCTCTGAATGCTTGTTCGCGGTTCTTCCATGCCTTCAATACTGTCTGGGCCTGAATACAGTTGGACTTGTGACTCATATCCAAGAGTTCAGGATGGTAATGATAGATCTTCTCAACCATGTTCCAAGCGCGGGCGGCGAGTGATCCCCTCGGTCGTTGACAAAGCTGTTTCACCATAACAGTAAAGACATCAGCCTGGAAATGATATTTCATGAACCAGAGGAATCCCGTCTGGTCCATTATTCCGTAAGCATCAGTACTGTGTTCGTTATTCATCAAGACAATCTTGAATAGATTGTCCTTCTTGTCGCGAATCTCTCCATTTTGCCATTCAGGCTGTTCTCTCATTGGAATCATCATCTCCCTCATCTTACTACAGATCATAGGGCGAATGCTGAGCGCAGCAATGTGAACATTTCCGGCGGTCGGGTCGATGTATCGAGCTTCCACTTCCAATAGGTTCTGTTCCAATGTTTCTACCAAATCTCTGTACTCCTGAAGAGTCGGTACATTCGAGGGGTCTTGTCCTTCAAGGTCTCCCATAACGGCAGCTTCTAAGCCAGGGTGACCATGGAGTGATTCTGCGTTGACTAAAAACTTGGCAATCTGGTAGCCGATTAGACAAAAAGCCATTTCTGTAGGGCCCTCGCGCGGTTGAATGGGTTCGATTGATCCGGGGAATAAGTCGGCGTCGTTTACGTTTTGTGGCATCTTGGTATCCCAGCTGCTAGGGAGAAGCGAGTGACTCAACCCGGAGACCAGGGCGTTCTTTGTGTCTTGTAGGATGATCTGCCACCACATACGTCGTCGCATTTCAGTCTCAAAAGCATTGAGGCCAAGGTAGTCACCATCGCGATGGTAACCCATTTTTTGGGCAATTCGTACAACCATACCGCTCAAGATCCAGGCAGCATGGCGGTCGTAGCGATTCTGAAGAGACAACTAGACACTGTCAGCTCAAAATCGCATGCAGCACACAATAATCTTACCAAGTACAGCAACAATGCCTGCAAAGCTACCATATCGTAGTTCTTCAAAAAGTTGAATTTCGTCAGGGCCAATTTGGTTCCGATGGTGTAGCGTCGTAGAGCTTCATCTCGCGTAGTTCCTAGCATCTGGAGACACTCGGTTTCGGATAAGGATACGGTCGCCATGGTGAAGATAGAAAACATCAAAGCCTGGTAGTTGAGGGGAATCTTGTTCACGTCGGTAGCCATCTCCAATGCAAATGGTTGGACGGATGGGACATGGATAATCTTTGTCAGGGGGTTGACGCGGTCAACAAACAATTGCCAGAGTCTAAAGATGTGGACAGGATCGGGTTGATGATCCTCGATAGATCTGTTCGAGGCGTCTGACGGAATTAAGAGATCAATATTGTAATCCGGACTCAGATCCTCGGATCCCATAACGCTGGCTTCTTCTGGATCGTCAGTGTCGACAATTTCCCTCATGGCTTGTAGCTTCTTGGTGTTAGTTTGATATGGCAGTTAGTAGCGGATGACGCACCTCGTCATGAATGTTTGCCCAAAGATAACTATCCATGAAACGGACACCACCCTCTTCCTTGACCATCTTTCCTGCTGGCTTCCATTTCGTCTGGCCATCAATATTGGTTGGTGTAGCAGGGTAAGCATCTTGCATAGAGCCATTGGTAGCAGGCGAATGCGTCATGGCAGCCGGTGATGGTACAGAGCCATCGGCATACTGCTTCAACAATTGTTCACATCTTGCCAGACGTTCTTGAAGATCTTGATTTGGTCTCCGGCGCTTCCTAGCAGGAGCAGGAGTGCTTGGGGTGCATGTGACATTGGCCTTGCAGAGTTAGTCGCGGATCCTATATACAGTCTATAAAAGAAAGGGCGAAGCATTTAAGATACCCTCTATGATGCAGAAGCAATCAGGGACTATGGGTCAATGAACGCACCTTGATGCAATTCGAACAGGGCGTGTTTCGATCGCATTTGATCTTTCGGTGTTGACACAAGACACAAGCCAAGACACGGGGCGACTTGTGAGAAGGCATAGCGCCCGAGCCAGACCCAGACGCCATATTATTTGACATATCCTCGGAGAAAGAAAATAATAATCTCACATAACCAGTTCTTCAAAAGGTTCGATGAGATTTGATTTGAAGGTGGAAGTCGAGTAGAGTAAATTATGCTATGACGCCAACGTGAGCTCCACCGGTAGAGTTAGGTTTGGTTAGGTTAGGCAGGTAGAGGTTACGGGTACGGGCAGGCGCAACGGAAGCGGAAACTGGGGTCTTTTTGAAGCCCGCCACTGCCACTTTCGCTGGGCTGCCGCTGGGGTCAGGTGAGGGGGAGGGGCACAGGAATAGGCAATTCAGTTGAATAGGTAGGGACGAAACAAAGATGATAAGGGAATGTAAAGAAAAGTGTAGGTAAGTGTGTAGGCTATAAACTGCCAAAAATATGATAAGCAAGGCAGCTGACTGGACCGTAAGATCCCGAGTCTACCGGTACAATCAAGGTCCGTCTCTGCTAGGGGCTGTTGTGTTCAGTTGGTGCTTCTTCAGTTGGTATTGGACGTCGCTAGCTGAGCCGCTGCATAAAAGCTGACCTAGGCGAATTAAACCCGCATACCGGGATCCGCGAATTCCGTATCAGATGGTTATGTACTCAGGGGTATAAGAAGGATGACAGTTCTCTGTCGAAAAAAGGGAGGAAGTCTAGGGCTTGACTAGGCAATTATATTGTTGCCTTGCTTTCCTGGTCCGATAGATCTCGTTAACTCCATACCTGGCTTAACATTGATCCAACGTCAGGTTCAAGTGCAAAGTTTCACATGGATCGAACATTCACTTTAGAATCTCTCCGAATGGACCAATTACGAGTCCTTGGGTCCGAGAGCAAGCCGCTTCTTCGAATAGCGGCGGACTTTTGCATTCAAGTCCGCCGCAACGGGATAACGGCGGATGAGTCAAGTTGAAGAAGCCACATATAGGAATTATCAGATCAAATCTGTGTGCACGATACCCGAGAGGCTAATAACGGTATTTGTCTAAACGAATACGCGAAAGATAGTCGTCGACTGTTACAGAAATACAGACCCCAGTCAAAGGACCAGTTACGCTAACGTCTGGATTTTTCGTAAAGCTCGGAAGCTTCGGGAGGTTAAGCCACTTAAACTACATCTGATGGCTTATGCGAGCCCTTGCGCCAGGGAAACGTTCTGTTCCAACTTCCAAGCTTGACGTATCTCCGCAGACTTTCGATGACTCTATCGGTAACTAAGCAGTTCTGGGTAGTTTTGACGAGGGCCAGGGCCATAAACTTTCCGCATGTTACCTTCGGCCACCACTTATATACGAAACCTCCCGTCACAAGAGCGGGATATAGACCCTGCGGGACGATATATGGCCGACCTTCCCGGTATTGAGAAGATCTACAGTCCGCTTTAAAGCCCTACGTATTTCCACTTGAAGTGATATGCCGAAGACCTCATGATCTATACTCGGATAAACGGCTTGTTTATAATCATCTTGTTACGTCGGTAGTAGTCACCGGCAACCTGTCCTTTAACATAACTACCATGATCCTTGATACCAAAGTTGGAGCTTGAATTTTCCAATGGTTCTGGCTGAAAGTCATCATCAAAGAGTAACACTTTATGTAAGGGCAGCATGATCAGCATCAGAAAGTGGTCAGCGAAATGGCCAAGACGCCCTTGGCTTTTTCCATCGACATGCTGCAGTGAAAAAACAGACTGTATCACTGTCTTTGACAAGACTTGGCAGGGCGGGTTTGAGTAAAGCAGTCCCACCTGGTTGGTACAAGGCTATGACAGATACCCCGTGGCCTTGATCTCCGCCTCGGCGAACAGTCACTATCCGAGACGATCCGCAGCGTTTCGGGATCTATCCAGGAGGGCGGCAGTCTGTGTAGTCACGGTCCGGAGAATATCCTGTGACATATCCGCATAATTATTGATGTAATTATGAATATTTGAACGGATTTTTATTTATTCTGAGAACATAGACCCCAGTTCTGGACCAGAGTCTCCATCATCCTCTTTCGTCTCAGTCTTTTGTTTCTCCTTTCTTTGCTCCACCGGCACAAGCGATGTCCTAGCCTTCTTGCGAACAACACGTCTATGAGTCGCACTCTTCAAATGCGCTGCCCAAGCCTCCTCGGTCATCAATGTCGTATGGCAAACTTCGCATGTGCGTTTGCATGGCGTTGACTTGGGAGGCGGGTTGCCAACTTGTGACAGAACCTCTTGAGCAAGTTCAGATATCTCAGTCGGTAGTGGACGCTCTTCTCCTCGAAGGAACTGTTGTGCCAATTTTACCGCAGGCTCAACCACGTTTTTACCGTACTCAGAAACATCGGTGCTGTCGAGAAGATACATATTCTTCATGGCTTCTGGACCGACCTCGTGAATTCGTGGGATTTGCTTGAGTCTGATCCAGCGGGTTTGGTAAGAGGCGTATTGTCTCGTTGCCGCCTTCATCTTTTCCAGTCCAGCACTCTTCAATTTCTCGATGGCGGCAGGATTTTGTCCTTCGTCAATGGCAGCCAAGTACGGTTCGAACTGCTTGTAACCAATCGACTGCCATATACCCTTTGTCATATCGAGAATTTGGCCCTCTGCTTCTTTCTTGTGTTTGAAGTCGTAGAGCTCTCGCACTTCATCCATGAGGCCACCCGTCTGCATCTTATCCACTCGCTTATCGAGACGTTCACATAACACCTCTCGCTTAGAATAGACCCAGAACAATAGGTTCTCCCAAGGTTCTTTGTTGGCGTCTTGTTGCGCGGCTTCCTTGCGAGCCTGCTGTTCAGCATAGTAGTCAGATGCTCGCTTGCCGCTTTTCAAGTAAATCTCCAGGGATCGCTGAATCTTGCGACGGTCCTTTGGGTGCCATCTTTCGGCCATGACAGGGTCGACTTTCCGAAGCTCATGAAGCATAACTTCAGCCGATTCTTGTAAAATGGGAAACGATTCAGTGGTATTGAGCTCTAGATCGTCCAGAATAACCTCTTTAAAGAGTATCGGATCGACATAATACTGTGATCCGCCGACAAGAATCGGTAGCCGACCCCGGTCACGAATCTCGCGTATCGTGCGAGTAGCTTCCCGCTTGAAGTCATCAACGTCCCATGGCTGCTCATCCAAGGATATATGACCAAGAAGATGGTGAGGAATACCACGCTGCTCCTCAGTTGTAATTTTGTTAGTGATGATAGGTAGGCCGTTGTATAATTGCATAGCATCAGCATTGATGATTTCGCCATTCAATCGGGTAGCAAGCTCAACCGCCAACTATACAATGTCAGAAGGCCCTGGTCAGACAGCTTCTCACTTACATCTGACTTGCCCGTACCCGTAGACCCTAGCACAACCACGAGGGGTGCAGTTGGAGGTTTTGCGGACATTGTAGTGACATTTCGCCTGAGCAGAGGACCCAGGCGACGAAGCATCTAAGGTAAGAATGCCATATGGCGATGAATCACTAACCAAATCTTTAAACTGATTCACTGAGTCAAATCATGACTGACATCAAAATGTTCCAGAACAGGCAAAAGCGGAGATAATTTGGCGGAAAAATGAGTGTGGGGCATAAAAAGCTAAGCTACAGGTGTAATTGGTCTCAGAAGCTGAAACCCCTTTGTTAATTCAGCAGGAGCAGCTAGAGCAAACAACCCACTGTTAGAGGCTGGAAGCTCAGGGAAGCTCTCACAACTTCGCCCCCTTGTACTGGGGAAAGTCACGTGCCTCTCCACTCCCAATATTGGACACATCTACATTTTGGGCCATTGAAGCCAGATCGCCTACCTCCGCCCCCCCAGCTCTCCTTTAATTATTCTCCCATCGACCCTCCAAATCGCCTGGGCTCTTTAAGCTCAGCATCTTCTTTTTCTTTCTTTCTCCCCTTCATTGGATGAATAGTCCAATTCTTGTTTCTCCTTAGTATCGTTGCCCACCATGAGTTCCCGTAAGTTCAATCATTCTTGTTTCTGCTGGTCGCGAGCTCTACAGCTCAAGGTTTGAGCTCGCGCGATCATTTATGCGCGCAGTTGACATCCAATTGGCATTGAACCATCAAACTAACATGACTTCCCTCGATAGTCCGATTCCTTGACCTGGTCAAGCCGTTCGTGCCGTTCCTCCCTGAGGTTCAGCAGCCGGAGACCAAGATTCCCTTCAACCAGAAGCTGATGTGGACGGCCCTTACCCTCCTCATCTTCCTGGTCATGAGCCAGATGCCTCTCTACGGTATCGTCTCCTCCGACAACTCTGATCCTCTATACTGGCTGCGAATGGTTATCGCGAGTAACCGTGGTACTCTGATGGAATTGGGTATCACCCCCATCATCTCCTCTGGCATGGTTTTCCAGCTCCTCGCTGGCACCCACATGATCGACGTCAACCTTGACCTCAAGTCCGACCGCGAGCTTTACCAGACCGCCCAGAAGCTTCTTGCTTTCATCCTCTCCGCCGGTACTGCCACTGTCTACGTCTTCTCCGGTCTCTACGGACCTCCCTCCGACCTTGGTGCCGGTATTGTCTTCCTTCTGATCCTCCAGCTGGTTGTTGCTGGTATGATTGTTATCCTCCTCGATGAGCTCCTCCAGAAGGGCTACGGTCTTGGCAGCGGTATCTCTCTGTTCATTGCCACCAACATCTGCGAGTCCATCATGTGGAAGGCTTTCTCCCCCACCACCATCAACACTGGCCGTGGTCCCGAGTTTGAGGGTGCTGTTATCGCCCTCTTCCACCTTCTCTTCACCTGGCCCAACAAGCAGCGAGCTCTCCAGGAGGCTTTCTACAGACAGAACCTCCCCAACATCATGAACCTTTTGGCCACCATTGGTGTTTTCGCCGCTGTTATCTACCTCCAGGGTTTCCGTGTCGAGATCCCCGTCAAGTCTTCTCGCCAGCGTGGTGCTCGTGGTTCTTACCCCGTCCGCCTGTTCTACACCTCCAACATGCCCATCATGCTGCAGTCCGCTCTCTCTTCCAACGTTTTCCTTATCAGCCAGATGCTCTACTCTCGCTTCTCTGAGAACCTCCTTGTCCGTCTTTTCGGTGTCTGGGAGGCTAAGGATGGTTCTTCTCAGCTCCACGCTGCTTCCGGTCTCGTCTACTACATGTCTCCTCCCCAGAGCATGAAGGACGCCCTTCTCGACCCCATCCACATGAGCGCCTACATCATCTACATGCTCGGTGCCTGCGCTCTCTTCTCTAAGACCTGGATTGAGGTTTCCGGTTCCAGCCCCCGCGATGTTGCCAAGCAGCTCAAGGACCAGGGTCTCGTCATGGCCGGTCACCGTGACCAGTCCATGTACAAGGAGCTCAAGCGCATCATTCCTACCGCCGCTGCCTTCGGTGGTGCTTGCATTGGTGCCCTCTCCGTCACCAGCGACCTTCTCGGTGCTCTTGGCTCCGGTACCGGTACTCTCCTTGCTGTTACGTAAGTTAACCTAAACACATCTCCAAGCTCAGAATGCATACTAACAGAATACAGAATCATCTACGGCTACTTCGAAATCGCCGCCAAGGAGGGTGACATGTCCGGTATGAAGGGCATGATCATGGGCTAAAAAGCCATCGAACGAACGAGGGGCGATTGATTCAGCCTCAGAGTTATGACCCGTTGAAGACGGGTGTATTATGTATCAACAGTAAAGAGGATGAAAGATAAAATAGTTAACATGTTTTTTGTTTCCTTTTTGCAATAAGCCGGGGAGTCGGGAAGTGATGTCAATGGTTGGAAAGGGTATTCGGGCAACGATTATGGCTGCCGTGTCAATATTACAACAAGCTCAAGAGCTGTCATGACGGGTTAGTTGAAGGGACGTTATGTGTCGATGCCGATTTGTGGCAGATATGAACGTACTCTTGTAACTCTAGAACGATCTATGAATGACATTATTTAATGCCAATTGTTGGTCTGATGTTTGATGTGTAGATGATCAAACTGTAGAACATGAAGCTATGACTATAGACACCTGCCGGGGCAACTGCAAGTTATTCATGTTACCAATATTACATCACCTGCTCAGTTGTTTGCTTGCGCATGTTGCTTACTAGTTTCGCATCACCATGCGTCCTCTGCATACTGTCTCACAGGCAAAGCACTACAAGTCTCACCGGTCCTGCAGCAATGAGGCCCTCATCATATCACAACGGTCCAACAGGAACACACCCAGTATACCGCTATATAACCAAGCTTCAATTGGTCAAAGACGTTGAGTGTAACCGCATATACGGCAGGGAAACGTGGGGGGAGCATTTCAAGGGACCTGGGGTTAGACTAGAGTTGCATCGAGTTTGGATACAAGCTGTTATCCGGCGGTGAGGGTTCGTTAGACAAGGCCAATCAAATATGGATAGCTTGTGATCAACTTGACGCTTTGCATATGTTGAGGCTGAGAATGGACGACGAACATGTACTTGTACGATAATGTAGGCTACTTATTAGACAATACTATTGTGCCAATGCAGCCATTCATTGAGCTCGTAAGTGTTGCCTGCAAGGTTAGTTCCGGAGATATTGTTTCCTCGGTACGGAGTATTGTCCGTCGCATTGTCTGCATATCATTCTTCGAGTCCAGCCTTCAGTTTGCGCTTAGACCGCATGGTGGCTGGCATGTTCCCTCAAAGACCTGATCCCTGCTTGAAGAAAACAGCCCAAGAATTCAGCTCTTGGGCAGCAGTGTGTGTGAATCCTTGTAGGGTAGCTTTGATGAAAGTTTGTTGACCACTGTACGGCCTGAACTCTTGACCGCATAGTGGTTGGACCGTAAGATAAATCTTATTTTCATCGGTGCTTACGCGTAGATACGGTGTAGCAAGTGAATTTGATGGAACAACTTGCACGCATTGAGGTTATCGAGGGTTGGGGAGTTTGGATGATGGAAGGATAATCCATACCAACATGCGGAGTCAACCATGATAAAGTTACGAGATTCCCATCATAAATAAGGAAACCAGCATCCCATTCATTAAAGTTATTGCCTAAATCGAGAATCACGATCCCAGATCGTCGCCGTGTCTACCAGACCTCAAGGCGCGTGCGTGGAAATTGGACAAGGTTATACTGGCATTTCGCTGATTCATAAACAACAGACCACGTACGTTCCCTTCGACGATTGTCGTCCATATTTAGTTGTCAACAAAGCCTCGCCCTTTTCTCGAGTCAGGCTATTGAAAGGGACACGGTCTTGTCGGTATTGATGTCCGAGCCAAGTTATTATAACGTCATGACTGGTATTTGTAAGATAAGGCTGTTGAAATGAGTTACCTGTCACAAAAGCACTTATACCATAATGAGCCAGGTACCTTTGTATTATTGCACTAACTGGTCGAGCTCCGAATTATCTTGGTAGAATAAATTTCTGAGACAGTGGCTTAACGTTCGTACATCCTTGTCGAGCTTGTGACCAGTGACTCGGAATGACAGGGTTGTGATATCAATCAGTAGGTAGTATTCGTCTCGAGTGAAGCTTCAAAACAATTGAAACTTCGAATGTCAAGACAAGATGATATGGAATCTTGACGAACTACACCTGCTTGAAGCGGAGTAGTCAAGGTACAGAGTCCCCGCAGCCCCCGTCATAGAACTGGGGTAGTACCACACTTTGGCATCATTCATGGGATTGGATTGACAGTCAAGTAAATGTTTGTCATGACAGACTCACTAAATGTGAATGTGTACGTGTTAATGAGGCTGGCGTTTAAGACTGAAATCCAAATGGTAGTAACGGAAACTGAAAAGCCTAATGTTCAAGGAATGACCTAGACACTCCCAAGCCAGGCTAGGACATACAAAGGTTTCGTGCAGCGCAGGGCAACATCGCATCGCATCGCATCGTCAACCTGAACCTGGTCCTGGTCCTGGTCCAGTTGTTGCCCCACTAAAGCTTCATGAACTGAACTCCCTGACCGACACCATCAATTTTGACCTCCACTTCTTCCCCCGTCTCAGCCAACAAGAGTTTGGTTTGCTCTGGTCTCGTTATCTCAAGCTTGTGTTGTTTGGGACTGGCTTTGCCTTTGCATCGGCTTCTTTTCTTCAACGGCCGTTCCTTCTCTCTTCAACTCTTCCTTCCTTCCTCTCCTCATTCCTCCTTCCCTACATGTAGAGTAGGTGCAGTCAAAACTTTCTGGTTCGACTGTATTCTTCATCTATCGCCTTCATTGGCATCAGTATAAATCCGCTTTTTCCCTATTTCTCTTTTCTTTGAGTATACTTTTAGTTGTTTACGGTCTCTACAAGACGTCATTCGCCTGAGAGCTCAGAGTATACATTCAAACTCTGCAGACTACTTTAAAGATCGACAGCGACATCAGCATTGCGACAACGATTGCGACAACGAAAAGTCTATTCTTTGCGACCAAAACGCATCGTCAAGTTCGCAATTGCTTCTACGACCATCAGGGTTCGTCGAAATCACGGTCGACCGTGCTAGTGACGTTTGACCGGGATACTTGCGACAACGATACTTCCGACGCCGCAGCCACCGCTACCGGTCCGACGCGTGCAACCCACCATTGGGATCACCTGCTTGTCTGATAATTCTTTTCATACGACTCAACAAATCCATTGTCGCACCAACGCCGCAAATCCCTTGATTTTCCCGCCTCCGCGGCAGTCTCTCACCTCAGTGAGTTCGACACATAATCTCTAAAACAATGGGGTTTGCGCGGTGTGAGGGGCCTGTATGGGGGGTTGACGACTTCAGTGTCTGTTTCCGACAAGAGTTTGTACTCCCTTGTTTCTCCGACATCCAATTGACTTACTGACCAATTTTGTGCTACAGTTATCTGCAGATCCTCTTCCCTCTAATCGCCCTGTTTCTTTCCGTCGCGCTTATTGCCTGGACCACCATATCCCGCGCTTTAAGCTCCTGGTCCAAATCTAAAGCCAGGTATCAACAGCTTTCCAACGAGGACCGCCGACATAGCCATACCGATCTCCCTCCCGAGCAGGTTGATGATTCCGATGACGATGCACTCGAGATTAACGGAGGCCGTTTGGCCCTGGTCAAGACCACAACTCGTGGTTCTATTGTGCAAGCCGACACCCCTCCTGGACAAGTGATTTCGCAAATCGTTGAAGAACTCGCTATCGCTGGACTTGTTGCGGTCAATGTTATCCAGCTTTCTTCTGGAAGCAAGGGACGCCACAGCCGTGCTGCAGCAATTACTGGGCTTGTTATCTGGGTCTACGTTTTTATTCTGTCGACTCTGCGACTCGTTCTCGGTGCTCTAAAATGGCGAGGCCCTCACCTTTGGAACCACACGGCTTTCCTTTACAGCTTCAACTGGGTTATCTCGGTCTTCCTCTTCCGCTCAGCTTTCCTCACAAACGACATCAGCCGAGTCGATCAGATTACAACATTCGTGGAGTTTGGTCTCATTACACTCCTTTTCGGAATGGCAATGACCACTAGAAAGGGCAACAAGACGGTTCGCCTGGAATGGGAGGACGGCATTGAACCTTCTCGTGAACCTCTGGCTAGTCTATTCTCTCTTGCTGTCTTCGGCTGGGTCGATGCGATCGTCTGGAAGGGCTGGAAGGCCCCAATGGAGATGGAGCATGTCTGGAACCTGCTGCCCAAGGACAAGGCCGCTGCTGTTATTGCTGATTACCGTCAAATGAAGCGAACAGGATCTCTTGCCATGCACCTGCTCAAGTATTTCCGACGGGATCTTCTCATTCAGTGCGCTCTCGCCGTCCTTGCCGGCCTCTTCACTTTTGCGCCAACCCTGCTCCTCAAGGTGATTCTTGAATTTGTCGAAAACTATGGAACTGCGTCAGAGAACGACCGACCGATTAATGTTCTTTGGCTCTACGTTATTGGCCTCCCCGTAGTCGACCTTATACGTTCATACGCCGATAACCAAGCTCTCTGGATTGGTCGAAAGATCTGCATTCGAGTTCGAGCTCTTATCATTGGCGACATTTATGCCAAGGCACTTCGTCGCAAGGCCTCCGCTGGCAAGGACAAAGTGCTACTTGACGAGGATAAGCCTAAGACCGCCAAGGGCGACGATGCTCAGGATGGTTTCATTGGCAAGCTTAAGCGAGCACTCAACATGAAGAAGGACGATAAGAAGGCCACTCCTAACGATGCCGAATCTGCCAACAACAGCAGTAAGGATGACAAGAAGGACGATTTCAACGATGAGCAGGCCAACCTGGGAACCATCATCAACCTCATGTCTATCGACAGCTTCAAGATTTCCGAGGTCACTGCTTACCTTCACTTCTTGTGTGCTTCTGCACCCACCCAGCTGGTTGTCGCCATCGTTCTGCTCTGGCAGGTCATGGGTCTTAGTGCCATCCCTGGTATTGTTGTCATGATCTTCCTTCTGCCCGTCAACTACGGCCTTGCTCGTGGTTTCACCATCACCTCCAAGCGAATTCTTGCAGCCACCGACAAGCGCACTAATGTTACCAACGAGGTTTTGCAAAACATTCGCATTATCAAGTACTTTGCTTGGGAGCAGCGCTTTGGCCGCATCATCGACGAGAAGCGTCAGGCTGAGCTCAAGGCATTGCGTTCGCGATTCATGGTCTGGGCATTGGCTGTTGCTATTTGGAACTCCGTGCCCGTTCTCATCACCTTCTTCTCGTTCCTGGTTTACACTTACGTCGAGCAGAAGCCCTTGAAGCCATCCATTGCCTTCACGGCCATTTCTCTCTTCATGCTCCTCCGTGTTCCTCTTGATCAATTTGGTGACATGTTCGCCCACGTCCAGGAAACCAAGGTTTCCATTGACCGTGTTGAGGAATTCCTCATGGAAGAAGAGACTGACAAGTACGTTCAGCTCGGCTTGGATAACGTTGATGAGGATGGTGTCAGGCGAATCGGTTTCAAGAATGCCACCCTCACCTGGGGCAGCAAAGAGACTGTTTCAGAAGACAGCACTCGTGCCTTCCGACTCATGGACTTGGACATCGACTTCAAGATCGGCAAACTCAACATTATCGCTGGTCCTACAGGCTCTGGAAAGACATCAATGCTAATGGGTCTCCTCGGAGAAATGACTTTGATCGATGGAGGAGTCTACTGTCCCGGTGGTCGCAGCCGAGAAGATGTTCACCCTGATCCTGAGACTGGTCTCGCCAACACGATCGCATATGTCGCACAGTCTGCTTGGTTGGTTAACGCAAATGTCCGCGACAACATTCTCTTCTCTATGCCATTCGAAGAACAACGATACCGCGACGTCATTGTAGCTTGCGCCTTGGAACGTGATCTCCAGATTCTTGATAACGGCGACGAAACTCTGGTCGGTGAAAAGGGTATCACACTCTCTGGTGGACAAAAGCAACGTATCTCTCTCGCTCGTGCTCTCTACTCTAACTCGGCTCATCTCCTGCTTGACGACTGTCTGAGTGCCGTCGACTCTCACACTGCGCAATGGATCTTCAGCAACTGCATTCGTGGACCCCTCATGAGAAACCGCACTTGCGTCCTTGTCACCCACAACACAACTCTTTGCGTTCCTTCCTCCGACTACGTTGTGCTCTTGGAGAACGGCCGAGTCGAGATCCAGGGCCCCTCCGCGGAGGTGATCGCTTCCGGCAAGCTTGGTGAGGAAATCCAAAAGTCTCATCCCGGCTCCGCGAACCCTTCAAGAATTCCTTCTCGTGTTCCCTCCAGCGTCGGTGATGATGAAACTACGGTAAACGGCCAGGGTGATGCCCTCGACGGTGTGGACAGCTCTAAGAAGGACACCCAAAGCAAGCCCAAGAAGGATGCCATGGAGGAGACCAAGGCCACTGGTTCAGTCAAGTGGCCCGTTCTTAAGCTTTATCTCCGTGCTATGGGACCATGGTGGTTCTGGGTCGTTGCTCTGTTTGTCTTTGTTGCCCAGCAAATCTCTGGATTGGCTACCAACCTCTGGGTCAGAGAATGGGCAAACCAATATGTTGAGCAGGGTGCCCCTATGGCTATGGAAGTCAAGTCAAACGCTTACTCCACCTCGCAATTCTCAAAGGCCACCTTTGCTAATGCAGTTCGAATGGGTTCCGCAGACCACAGCGCTGAACCCCTCAACGGACAGATTTTCTTGCAAGCCGGACACGACAACGTCAATGCCATGTACTACCTGACTGTCCTTGCTGTCATCGGTATTGCTGGTGCTCTTGCGGCTTTGTTCAGAGATCTTTGGGTATTCTTGGGTTCGCTGACTGCCTCTAAGAGCATTCACGACCGACTGATCGCATCCGTGACCCGAGCCAAGTTCAAGTTCTTTGATGTTACCCCTCTTGGTCAACTGATGAACCGTTTCAGCAAGGATCTGGAGGCTGTTGACCAAGAGATTGCACCCGTCGCCATTGGCGTCATCAGCTGTGGCATTTCTCTTCTGATGACTGTTGGTCTTATTACATATATCACACCTAACTTCCTCTTCGCCGCCGCCGGTATTTCTGTCCTGTTCTACCTCATCGCTGTCTTCTACCTCCGTGCTTCGCGCGACCTCAAGCGACTCGAAGCCGTCCAGCGCAGTCCTTTGTTCCAGCAATTCGGCGAAACACTCAGCGGTATGACCACCATCCGAGCTTACGGTGACGAACGACGATTCATCCGGGACAACCTTGAGAAGGTCAACGTCCAAAGTCGACCCTTTATCTACCTGTGGGCCTGCAATAGATGGCTGGCCTTCCGTGCTGATCTTGTTGGAGACTTGGTGGCCTTCTTTGCTGGTATGTTCCTCATTCTCAACCTCGGTAAGACCGATGCTGGCGCTGCTGGTATTTCCCTGAGCTATGCTTTGAGTTTCACCGAGAGTGTTTTGTGGCTCGTGCGACTTTATGCCATCAATGAGCAAAACATGAACTCTATGGAGCGTATCAAGGAGTATCTCGATGTTGAGCAGGAGTCCGATGCTATTATTGAGGACAGCCGACCTCCTGTCGACTGGCCCCAGAAGGGATCCATCGAGTTCGTCAACTACACTACCAGCTACCGCAAGGAACTCAACCCTGTCCTGCAAAACATTTCTCTCAAGATCGAGCCTCAAGAAAAGGTCGGTATTGTTGGAAGAACTGGTGCGGGCAAGAGTTCGCTGGCTCTCGCTATTTTCCGAGCGCTAGAGGCAGACGAGGGCAAGATTCTCATCGACGGACTGGACATCAGCAGCATTGGTCTTCAAGATCTGCGAGAGAACATCACCATTGTGCCTCAAGATCCCACACTATTCCACGGAACAATTCGAAGCAACTTGGATCCCTTCGACCAATACACCGACGACCAAATCTTCGCGGCTCTTCGAAGGGTTCAGCTTATTGGACCTGATGAGCCTTCAACGTCGCCTCCTACACCCACAGTTCCCGATTCGCCAACTACCAAGACCAACCAGAACATCTTCCTGAACCTTCAATCAACCGTCGCGGCCTCAGGCACTAACCTGTCACAAGGACAGCGTCAACTCTTGTGTCTTGCTCGAGCTATGCTCAAGTCACCTACAGTGTTGGTCATGGATGAAGCAACAGCCTCCATCGACTACGCTACCGACTCTAAGATCCAAGAGACAATCCGTGAGCTCACCGGTACAGTGATTACCATTGCTCACCGATTGGCCACGATTGCGGATTACGACAAGGTGCTGGTTCTTGACAAGGGTCAGGTGGTGGAGTATGCTCATCCATGGGAGCTCATCAACAACAAAGAGGGTACATTCCGTAGCATGTGTGACATGAGCGGCGAGCTTGATGTACTTCTCAAGGCGGCTAAGAAGAAGTGGGATTCTGGACGCCTAGTTGATGATTCATAGGAGAAAGAAAAGTCAGGATGGATAGAAGAGGAGGATTGACTGTACAAAGTGCTTCTGTAATGTGGAGTGGTCAGCATTTATATGTACTATTGATGGTGATGAACCATCGACTTTGAATACAAAAGTATAGAAGGCATTGCCTATTAATTAAGTTTTGATTGAATCTTAAAGCAATCGTGATCCTAACATTAATAACTTAGCCCATCGTACTAGAGAGAAGTCATGATGATGGATCATGATCAAGTCTTCTGACAAAGTCATATCCATTGCCGATGTGGGTCTAGAATGCGGGTTAAGCTTCTCCGCAATTCGGCGTCGAATTTGCATGAACTAGAAAGCCTAGAACGCATCAAAGTTCAATATGGTTACGAGTAGCTACTATGTATGTATCATCATTCGCCTACAAATAGTAGCAATTCAAGCAGTTCCTTGTATCCAATGAAGCAAGGGCTAAACAAGGAAACCCCCTGATACTACGCTCAGGCAGCACCTATAAACAAGGGTACGTATCTTGCTTCGTCACCCACGAGACGAGACGATTCGTTGGCCTTGACGACTTGGCAACGTATGTCTTTAGATGAATGTTGTTTAAATAATAAACAACTTCCCTTCTGTCGTGATTACCTCTCTTGAAATTCTTCACCCCTCATTTTCCCCTCAAAAGTTAAATACGCTACAGCCAATACTAGGCCATCTGTATCATTGGGCTATAGGCTCTCGACTCTTCTGTAGTGTAGCGCTGTGGCGAGGTTGGGCACGTGCCCTTCAATTGCTCCATACCTTATCCAATATCGACTACGACGACTTCCGACTTTCTTAATCTCGCTCGACATCTCGCCAAAGGGCGTAAAATCTTCTCTTTTGTTCCTATAGATAATCCATGCAGGATGAATTCTCGGGTTCCTGCTTCACCTACGCCTCCGCATCTGGATTCGGAGAGCGTAGCATCCGGACAGACATCGACTTCTCATATGCCGCTTCATCACTACCCAGAGGACCAGCGTCAACATCAACACCAGCCTTATACAGATCGCTTAGAGGACGATGATCCACCTCCTAGCTACACCGTAGTCGACAATGAAGGACCTCACGCCAACCCTTTCGACCTGCTGCCCGTGAGCACTTCATCCCTTGGAATCCATCCCTTCAAGGGCACGTCAAACGACAAGACAGTGTACTATCTCGACAAGCGTCTTGATACAGACCCTGAATTTATGGAGCAGCATGTCAATGATCTCGCCAAGGAGCCGCCTAGGCCGTATGTTCGCGTTCAGGGCGTTGACCGCAAGTCTGGCGAGAGCAAGAATGGGATTGACTTTGATATCCACATTGAACTCACCCCGCTTCTGTATCAGGAGATGGCTACGCGTCGATCATGGAGGCGGATTCGCGCTGTGAATAACTTTGATAAAGTACGACGTGGAACAGTTGGCATGACGCGGGCACCAGGATTTGGTGGTAGTGGACCGCCTGAGGAGGGTACGCCTGGAGTATCGGAGTGGGTGTATCGGTACTGCAATAACAAAGCCGGTCTTAAAGCATTTGTGCTGGAGCGACGCATTACGGGTTGGGATTTTGCTCTCGTGGGATCAAGGTTAGAGAATCTTGTGCGAGAAACGGGATATCGGGGAGAGATCAACATAACATTCCCTACGACAAATGCCCGCGTGGAGATATACAACAACTGTCGAACAAACCGATGGCGTCTTACCCGATGGATAGTCCTACTCTTCTACTTCACTCTCCTATGGCTATTCTCCTGGCCATGGCTATCCCTGCGAACGCGATGGTACGAAACAGTTTACGTGGAATGGTCCATGAGTCGTCCCGACAGACAAGGCACGCTGCGCTACGCATGTATGAGTGAAGACCAGTGGTGTCGACTCTGGCGTCGACCAATCCAGCAAGCCATCAAAGCGAGACGACGAGGACGATTAAGCCAGGATGATATCAACGATGCGTATGTTGCGCCTGGAGCTGTGGATTCTGCGAGGGGTATGAGAGCTGGATTGGAGGTTTTGCAGAGGACGTTTGGATGGGGAAGTGATGGGGAGGGTAGTGGACGACATTCACCTTGCAATAGGTAGATGGACGGAGTTTGTGTTGGATTCACTCCTTTCGAATGGTTGCATGCATGGAAGCGTTGGCGTATTAAGCAAAATGCATTGTTTATGTATCATGATTGATGAAATTGATTCCCACTCATATATAACTTGAAGCAAATTGACAACATTTGGCTGTGCTTTGGTCGTCAGGATATTAACCATCGAAAGCATAAGAGATGAAATAATTTAGCTATCTTATGCTGGCCTAGACTGCACTTAGGCGCCTTTAACTTAACGCCCTCAACTTGAGAGCACAGCTCTTCTATTACTTACGTCGGTAGGCGTTGATGGTGCACACGCAAAAGGAAAGCAAAGGCGTTGCTATCTTTGCCATCGGGTAAATGAGAAGGCTGCTGTGAGTCGTGCTGTTCTCAGTCCACTCGAGTAAGCGTGATGGCAATATAACCATCGCACAATCCAGCTTTCGCTTCTAAATGAATACTAAAAATGAAGATGACCTATTGATCTGACTGATTGTTGTAATGCAATAAAAACTGCTCCAATCCACCTCCCCTCGAACCAAACTTTCTGCTTCAGGGTAACCTACCTACCGCCTTATCTTATCTTTCCCCTCCCCCACCAAGGGTCGCTCACTCATCATCTACACATCCCTTACCAATCTCAACCATCACGTTCAACATCTCAAAAAGCAGTCTTGCTCTTTGAACTTTACTCACAACTCATTTTCAAGTGTAAGAATTTGTGTACTGTTACACACAGACTCATAACCGTCATCATGACTGAAGCAGAGATGAGTTCCAGCTCAAGAAGAATATTGGCTGTGTCCCTTGAGAATGAAACAGCGGTCTTGTCAAAGTTGGTGAAGGGTTAGTGCATCTGCTATTTTTATTCTGTTACTTCAAATGTCAAGTTGGAATCAGTTACCATGCACATCATAACTAACACAGCATAGACCTCACAGGAACAGCACCAGAATCACCAGACCCTACCCTTGGTATCGCAGGCATAACACATCCACTCTCCCTCAAAACACCATACTACTCTACAACAGTCCCCATCTGGCTCGACCTCATCGGCTCACCATCCGACTGGTCCGAATCCTTCCTGTCAGAAGAAGCAGCGGAAGTCCTCGCCGTTCTGGGAGGTGTAGTCGTCGTATTCACTGCAGGACCTGTTTCAGCATCAAAGGACCACCCCGCAAAGGATCTGGTCGAGCATGTCGGGAAGGTGCTGAAGAAGGGACTGGGAGGATGGGAGTGGGACGGTGTGGGCTTGGCTATTGGCGTGGGTGGTGATGGGCATGAAGAGGAGTGGGACGAGATCTGTGCCGAGGCGGGATTGGAATTTGTATCCGTCGGAGGAAAAGGTGATACTGGCCGTAACGAGTTTGGAGGTATGCTCCGTGGTCTATTATTTCAAGGGGTATCCACTGACAGCAGATGCAGAAAAGACAGGAGTTGCGCGTGTAAAGGAAGCACTCGAAGCAAACGACTGGTCACAACTTGAAGCACCACTATCAGATTCTGAGTTTGGTGACTTTGAGACCAGTTCCGCCAAGGATGACGACAAAGACCTTGATCCCAAAAAGATGGGGTTCGGATTCGACCAGAAGGACTTTGATGGACTACGAAGAGCTATATGGGAGGCAAGCCAGGATGTTGAAGAACCAGAAGAGTCTAAGAAAGCAGACACAAATAAGGAGGGCACATCTGAAGCAGCAGCTGCCGGAGGCCTGGAAGACCTCGATGAAGACGAGATCGCCAAGATTGAGAAGATGATGAGAAAACTTCAAGCCGTGAGGGAAGCTGGTGAAGGTATGGGGGAGGAACAGAGAAAAAGAATGGCAGCCAGAGCTGTCGAGGAAGTGATGAGAGACCTATAGACGATGAGCAGAAAAGTAACTTGAGCAAACGATGATGTTGGATCGTGTACTCTCATTGTCGACCACACATAAGTCTGGGGTGTAAAGCGCTGGCCACAGGTTATCCCACTAAGATGAACATATAGACAGGCTCCTCGATCTATCCGCGCCCATCCGCTGCAACCATTATCATCATCGATATAACACGGCTCGCTTAACACGTTGTTACACAACAAAGTCGCATTATGTAACTCTAAAATCGTGATCCAAGTCTCTGGGTCTAACGTAGCACATGCGTATTCAATTTTCGGTAGTATGGCGAGACATTTCGTTGGTATGCGTCAGGCCCAAGAAAACAGGGAACTGAGACAACTTATTGAGTTGTATATAGCCTAAGTAAATGGCAGATATGAATGAGCCCAAGTTGAGGGATTTCTTCAGACAACTTTTTTCGGCGCTGTAGTCCGATTATATAGATATAATCATAGCTTATAGGTAAGGGAGGTTAACAGAAGGGTTTCGGATATCCAGGACAGGAAGAGACTCCACGATGCATTGGAACACAGGCGGGTCTCACTGTATTTTGAGAAGCACCATGGGTCCGGTAACCTGAATCCAGTTCCAACATGACACGCCTCGGTTGTCATGTGTCATATGCTTGTGCTTCAAAAGTAGCTGACCTTGAAGACATTGACTCTGAGAATGCGGTCAAAGCGTGCCGCATAGCGTGTCTACTGTATGTGCTCTTGCACGATGCATTCCGCATCTCCCAATTTAGACATTGTGCAACGCTAGAACGAACATTCATAGCGGCATCAGGCTAACCCGCTGACTAACTCAGCTGTGGTAAAGTGTAGATCGAATATGAATCGTTACATAGGTCACGGGTTTTTGACGAGGCGGTGACTTGCTGGATAGCTCCTTAAACATTGCTAGTGTCGTGTCATATGCAAGGGAGGATATTCAAGATTGTTCCATGAGTTGAGGCGTCGACCGATATGTCGTAGTGTGTTTGTGTTTGTTGGTTTTGAAGTTATTCTCCTTTTTCAAAACGACTGCTTGACTCGACTTGACCCAGCTTGATGGAGTTGACGATCAATTATATGGGACCAACGCCATTTGAGGCCGGAAAGAAGCGACCCCGGGGATCTAGGGTCCGCCGGGAGTATTTGGGTCAACAGTTAGCCAGATTGAGAAGCAATTGAGTCGTCCTAGCCTGCCTAGCCTGGCCTGAGTTGAGGTAGACGTCAAAAGTCTCAGACGCCCCCATCTGGTCGTGGTTAGCTTAGCTTGCCGTCCCACAACCCTTGTTTGGCGTAGGTAGCCAAACAGGGGAGCGACTCACGTTTCAGCGCGTCTTGTCAGGAACGTGCGTGCTCAGTGCCTCGAGCTGTTGCTTCGCCTCGCCTCAGCTCTTCTGCGGCTTGTGCTGTGTTGACGTTTTACGGTGCAGCTGAAGGCATAATATCGTGAACCCACCTCAAGTCAGAGCCGTCAACTGTCAATTGGTTCGAGGATGTCAAGAGCATCTTCTGAATAGTGCATATCAAAACAACACTTGGTGAGAAGCATCAAGTGGTCGAGAGACGCGTTGACACTCACCCACGCCATGGATGCAGCTGCATATGCATATACTGTCCCTGTTCCCTCCTCAAAGTTTGCCGCCATTCGTCGGAGCTTCTGACCCGCTATGCAGGTTATGCTGTTCTGACCTGGAGCTTCTTGGCCGACTAACGTAACGACAATTGTAGAATAGTGAGCCCGGTCATGGGTATGGTCGACTCGATCGACAGTAGGGTTTCTCGAGCCATAAGTCTTGTCTGTGCTTTCCTCATCCCTCATCAGAGTCGAATCATATGTAAGTAAAAGTATCTTCAGTGAAAATAAACAGCATGCCATTCTCTTTTTGGTCTTGTCCGTTGCTTGCTGGAGAATGTGACAGATAGCGACATCCCTACCAAAACGAAACACTTGCACTCCAAAAGTTTATGCAAGACGTCAGACAGATGGAGTCCTACGCTTGAACCAAGCAGTGTCGTTTGCTGGTCTGGGCCGTAAATATCGGGAATAGTGAAATCTAGCTAACGCCGGCTTGGTGTACGATTCAAGCATGGATGTCCTCTCCTTTACGGCGCGGAGAGTCGCTTATAATAAAGCCGCGCCCTTGAAATATGCCCATTACTCGCATGCTGTCTTCTCCCAGTGAGAACATTCTGTATTCTATCCCTAGACACAAAATAGGAGCTGGTTTTGAACGGGGCGATCGGTACCCCTAGACTTGATCGGGTGAGGTAAAACCGCAACACGATGTGGATCCAATTGGAGACATGGCCGAGCGTTGGGTTGGCGTGGTTGGCTTTGGAGGATGATCCTGCAAGGCACTAAAGACATGTCCCCAGATGCAAGCTCAGGGAACCACGTCAGGGGTAGCGGCCCTGAACCGGCAAGCAGCATTGAGGATGAAAACAATTCGACAATCATCTCATACTTTTTGACTTGTCACGTTTGATCTTTTCTTTTCCCGAACCGCCCGGGTAGATTTCGGAGCCGGGAGAAAATCGAATGTCTTCCGGATCATCGCTATGTATCCCTTTGCACAAAAACATGCAGCCATGGGCAATCTGGCCGCCCACGCTTTCCACGTAGGTCGAGACTCGAGAAGCCACAACCGTTGAGGCTTTGCTGGTGGCAAACCCGATATGTAACAGATTGCGGTGACCGCGAAACCATCAATCGCCGACTTTGAACCGGTAGTCACCTGAATGTCGCTGACTTGATGGCATATTCAATCTTTCCTTTATGGGTCAAGCTCAATTGACAGAAGCTAATGTTCCTGGGCATTGACCAGCTTTCGGCCCTAACGTCAATGGCCTAAAATCAGCCTCTAGACTATTCTTTGTTCAAGCAGTTGATCACAACTGTTATCAACCAGACGTTGCGGGAATCCGCAGTCGCGGAAAAGGGGTCGGGAGGAAAGACAAACAGTACTATGTAAGCCTGGCCAAGGCCGTTGATCCACTGAATGACGATGGGGCGGGAGACTACTGCAGGAACAGGGTCTTAGTATTCAGCGGCTCCTGAGCTCGCCAGTCCCGTAGGCAAGATCTGGCGTGGTCGCCGTGGTATGATTAATCCTTCGGCTAGATTTTTGCTGCAAGGACACTTGGTGAGGTCCGTTAGTGACGCGTAGAGTTTGAGTAGCGTGAGATTTTGACACGAGAATAGGTCAAGGTGGATGGATGTAAGGTGCCATCCTGAAGTTGAAGCTTGGTCCAAATGAAGGTCTTTGGGACCAACTTCTAGATCTAGAGATCCAGCATTGCAAGTGTTCTCTTCCCTGACTCGTTTATGCAATTGATGATTGACATGCGTTAGTCAGAATTTCATGGTTTGCCCGGTAGATGACCATCCGCTTGAATGTTGCAGTGACCGCGGTACCGGGCAAGCATCGTGACTGATAACGAATTGAGAGATCAAAATGGATGGAACCCCCGATGATGTATGTAAAAAATCCGATACTGATAGAAATCATGAGCGACGTTTCTTGATCGCATCGAAACTTATTGTGGATTCATGTTGGTTGATGAAACCATTCAGAGAACATGGATTAGACTGCTGGAAGCCCATGACCAGGCATTCAGGCTCAACCTTGATCCTCGGAATCTAGAGTTCCTGACCAACCCTTGGCGAGTGACATTGGCAAATGGGTACCAGGGCTGATCGAGGGAATGTTTCTGTCAGCTCAGTCCCATTTGTGTAATGGTTCAAGGGTGCAAGTGAGTCGACACAAGGAAATCGCTTACAGACACGAGTTGGAAGGAAGCCGAGACCCTTTGCACAAGTGCCGTAGTCGATACTCTAGCGTGGGATCACGAAAAAGAACCTCAACATGATGACCCAAGTGATGGGTTTTGCTTTTTCTCGTCTCGTGTGGGGTTTGCTGCAGAGTGATAGCGATAAACGGGAACATGACACCTTCTTTGAACAAGTGTGCCGGGCTATCAAGTTGGCGTGTCGGGGTCTGTTCTGTGATCGGCATTCATCATCGTGACAGGGACGAACTTTGCGCCAGTGAATTGGCGGCCGCACAGGTTTCGTTGTAGCGTAGAATATTCTTGTGGGCTTTCGTGTTTCGAGATACGTAGTAAGGGACTATCGCTGAACGATTAGTAGACTTTCCCAGACTCTCAGACTCTCAGACTGTTGTGACATGTCTTGGCACAGTTGGAAAACTTGATCGAGATGGACAAATCAAGACGGAGTCTTAGGCTCTTAGGCTAGGGTGTGGCGCCTGTTTGAAGCGATGTGGTGACGCCTTCCCTCCTAGAAAACACGACGGTTCGATAGGGTAAGACCGGCGTTTCTGGGTTTCCTGTTTTGGCAGGAAGGACTAACGTTGGAATGGCGGCCAATAGGGGTCAAAGTTGTGCAAGGCACAGCACCCTTTTTACCGCTCCGTTTTGGGGGCCGTTTCCTTGTCGTCCACTAAATTGAAACTGGTCTTCTCATTGGCCCGTACCTTGCATTAGTGGATATAACAGGGATCCAATGAATATGCACAATGCACAAAACACCATCAATGTAAGCTCAACTGTGCACAAATATCTGACGGGAATCCTCAAGAAAACCAACAAGGGTTTCCCCCCTGACGCAGGTACAGAGTACCGTGCCCTACCGATACCACCCCACTCGCTGTGCTCGAGATGCCTAGGCAAACTCTCATGGACTTCAACTCCACTTGCGCTGCGTACCTTGCCCAACCATTTATCCGCTTCTCGCCGCTTCCTTGCGCCTGGGCCATCACCATGACGGGACGGTAGAACGGAGAACGGATCAGAGCAAAGGTCAAAAGACGACTGCACATCAGCCACAGCGGATTCTTTGTTGCATGACAGACACCCTGGTCTGATGTCTGGGACGAGAACGCCGATCAAGACTTTCCGACGTCAGTCTCTGTTGGTGCCAGAGTGCGATCCAACTTGACACAGACTCATATGTAGCGAAGCCCAATGTGACAGGTGGCAAGAATTATGTGAATGTGAATATGAAGATGTACAATTATACTGACATCTACGCGTTAGAAGCACGACCGCGAGACTACGAACGTGACATACCCACAAGAATGGCTGATGCTTTTCCCCAACAGCGGCAGTCTCGCGGGGCCCCTGGACGTTGATCCAGGGTTCCTAACCACAAGTTTTGTCATGACCCTCCAAGGCGGATACCCATTCTTGCCATTGATGGCCGGCTCTCACATCCCAATGACACCCAAGCCAAAGGCGGCAACGGCTTTGCATCTCTGTAAACCGACTGACGGACCGAAGTCCGAATAAGTCTAGGCCAAGAGGTGCCAATACGAAGATAAATCGATGTGGCCACAGCCGCCTAAAATGGATGGACAAATGGATGTCTTTGTTCTGTGCGTTGGGAGCTGGGATGTTTGTGGTGGTGTCGGATGTGGACTCCATGCACAGCTTTAAGTGGGTGTGAACGCCTGGGGCTCTCGTCAGTCACTCGTCAATGGTTCGTTCATAAAGTCTTCGTGCAGTTGACTTGGGCCCGCTACGGTCTACCAGCCTACCACTTGCCAGTAGGACCCTCCCTCTTGCACATCGTGCGGGCTGTATGTGACACGGCTGGCTTCTTACACAAGGAAGGGGCCTGTTAACCTCTCAGAGGAGTGTGCAGCAAATGGTGGTCGACCAAGGACGAGACAAAATTCCTCATCTGGAAGAAATCGCTTATCTGGAAGTTACCTTTACAAACTTTCGCTCAATACCAAGAGACAAGGCTGAAAAGGAGGTCAAACTAGAGTTGGCTGATGTAGCAATGCTTCCCAGCTACTGATGGATCCTCTCACAAGTGCTGGTTAGTCTGTGCTAACTTGACCACAGGTTGGCGTTGAGGTAACGTGTTTGAGGCCGTCGTGCTTGGAGAAAACTCTCAAAAGTAAGCCAGACTTTGCGGGACTAGGGGGTACATCTGAATGGCTAGGCTTGGGTCCATTGCTAGGCTCGGTCGACTTCAGGGCTGCAATGCATCACCCCCTGGTCTTCCTCACAGCTACTCTACCGTACCGTACTGTACGCGGCGGATGTGGTTTACAACGGTCACTGCCCCTTGGCGCGTTAAGCTGCTGTCTAACCTCTGCCCTCCACCATGGTGCAGCGTCCACTCAGGAGACCGAAGTACCTGGGGCTAAGTAGCTCCGTCAAGCCACTGCCCAGGTACCCGCAACTCAGACGCTGAGTCGACGCCAGGGTACATCGGGTCGAGGTTCCATCCTTTTTCTTTTCCCAGTTTCTGAGGCCTTTGCTAGGTACTGTACAGGTCCCCACACCACTAGGGGTGGTACCTTGGCTTGGGTACAGGCTCCAGTACCTTTTCTCCGATCGAGGTGCCCGTGGTGGAGGGGGCGGCAGCAGGTACCTCGTCCTCACTGTGCTGCAGTGCAGGGCTAGCTCAGACTCAGACTTTGGACGGCTCTCCTTTGAAGACATCCCCCATCCCCATCCCCAACTCCCCCCCGTTTCTCTTTTCTATCTCGCATCGCCAGTCCACTCCTTACCTTCCTTGTGACCGCTTCTTCTGCTTCTTCCCCCGTCCCTTTTGTTCATTCTTTTCTTTCCTTAAAGTCACTCTCTTGATCTATTCAATATTCCCAGCCATATTCGGTTCCCGTCACTCTTTCCGGGTCCATTCCTTTCTTTAGGCTTAAGCTCCTTCAAACCGCTTATACACCAGACTTGTCTCCCCGTCCGCAACGTTTTTAAAACGTCGAAACCATTCGAGACCAACGGCCAATCCGCCACAACGACACTATATTTTATATCCTGTTTTCTAACCAAAAGAATCAGGACGACATTCTTTATCTGAATTGATAACCGAATTAACCATTATTCATCACGTTCCTTGCAACGACTCGACTTCGGCTCCCTGTCCTTAGTCTATCCTGATAATACGGCTCACTTACCACGCGTTTTGTGAATCAAGCTTAATCGAACGACAACCGCTTGTATATCCACGCTACCGCAATCGACTCGCGATCTCTGTTTATTTCATTTTATAATTAACAGCAACAAGTGATCGCACATCCGCGATCTACTTTCAACAATGGCCACGGAAATTGAACACTCCATGGCCTTGGGCAGTGTCCAAGAAGTTACCACTCCCAACTCGACATCTTCACCATCCATTCCCACTCCTGTCTCAGCCTCAATGAAGAAGGAGTCGCCTTCTTCTCCCACCAGCGCCAACAATGCTTCCCGACGACCCCCTCGCAAGAGCACTCTCACTCAACAGCAAAAGAACCAGAAGCGACAGCGTGCCACCCAAGATCAATTGACAACATTGGAGATGGAGTTCAACAACAACCCCACACCTACCGCTACTGTCCGTGAGAGAATTGCAGAGGAAATCAACATGACCGAGAGGTCTGTTCAGATTTGGTTCCAGAACCGGTATGTTAACCTCGATTTTATCTATCAATCCCGCTAATATTTGTAGACGTGCCAAGATTAAGTTGTTGGCCAAGAAGAGTCTGGAGACCGGTGAAGACATTGACTCAATCCCCGAGTCGATGCGAGCTTACCTCGCCATGCAGGCTATGGAGTCTGGTAAGGGTCTTGGTGGTAGTTACCTTGGCCGCACCGGACTGGTACCTTTTGGTCACGGTAACATGATGCTTGGTGGCGACCAGGGAGGTCAGGGTAAAGTTTGTGAGTTCATCCGCTGATACATCTCAAGATGAGTATGCTAACTTAACAGCAGTGATCCATCATCTTACCTGCCGCTCTCTCAGCATCGGAAAGTGGACCCGAGTTGGACAGAACACGATGGATCTCATCATCTTCTACTCCCCCGACAAGTGCACCATGACCTACTACATCAACAATGAGCAGGCTGGTTACAAGATCGAGTACCCCTTCTCATCCATCAAGAACATCTTCCTCGAGAATGGCGAAGGAGACCCAACCAAGCTCGGCGGAATTGTTATTGAGCTTAACAGACCCCCGAACTTTTTCATGGACTCGTCTCCTACCACCAACGGATTCTTCCAATGTGGCGACTTTACTGAAGATCTCCAGGCAACCCACTGCCTGGTTCACCACCTTGGTGGAAACCCCAAGGTTCTCAGCGGTCAACTTGCCAAGCTCGTCTCGCTCGAGTCTTTCATGAACCGCCACAACCCCAACCCCTACAACGACCCTCACGCCTTGTCCGTCTCGGCTCCCGTCTCTCCTCAAGCACGACCTTCGTCGCAGCCCAGCTTCAACCCTCACGTTGGCATGTTCCAGGAGCAACAATGGGGTATCCACCAGATGCACTCTGGCATGCGCGCTGGTCATGGTCACAAACGCCAGCGTAGTCGATCCGTTCCCGGACCTGTCGACTTCGCCATGTTCCAGAACCAGCCTATGCCTTCATTCTACATCCAGCCCCCAGGAGAGATGGCTCCTCCCCCTCATCAGCACAACCCTCACATCTACGCTCCTGTGCCTCAGCCTCCCAGCCAGATGGCGCCCAACCTGCGTATCGACACCCAGGCAGGCTTCGGACTGGATATGCGCCAGTACCCCATGTCGGCCACCACTGCTTCGCCTGCTGAGTTTCCTCCTAGCCCTGGATTCTTCCCTCCCGGCCCCGAGGTCCCTCAGTCAAGCTACAACACACCTTACAGCCAAGGATTCCTCTCGCCCATGGCCAACAACGAGTCGGGTATCCCCACATCTGTGTCTCCCCTCTCTTTTAACAGCCCCGGCGAGCCTTCCATTATGGAGCAGTCTCCTCCCATGTCGATGATGGGACGCCCTGGTTCTGCTGACCTCTACCCTGTCAACGATGGCTCTTGCGCCGTCTCTGACGATGGTACCGGCCTCAACGAGATGTACTCAAAACACACCATCAACTTGCCCATGCACACTGCTTCTCCTGGATTCGTTCAACATCAACATCAACAGGCTGACCTCGACATGGAACAGCTTGTCCAGTTTGATGCAGTTGATCCCTCAAGCCTATCCCCCGAGGCGATGCCCCATGCTCACGGAAACTGAGCGAGCAATACCGGGCGGGAATAGGTGTTGGTGGCGTGTTTTTACTGTATGTATCTCATACCAGGGCGTTTTGGGCATATTATACCAATGGGATCTCCTTTCTTGTTTTCTCGCCTTTTTTAAGTAGGCGACTTTCTTTTGAACAAATTCATCTCTTCTTTTTTTGCAGCTTTACTACATATGGTATAAGCTAGATCGATTCTTACCCCATCTACGGCCATGATGAACTTGCATGACGATACACTTCTTTGACATCGGTCATGTATGTCGGGCACAACACAGCGATCGTACAACTTTCCAACTCTTTTCTTCCGCGTCGAGATAGTTCCTTTGAATCTTTTACCGCGACTTGTTTATTTCTTGGGTGGTCTTGTTCAACACTTTTATTCATGGACTGAAAAGCATTTGCCATTCGGTCTCGATTTCTCCTCGAGCGGCGTTGCCTGACCACCGCGCGTTGTCTCGAGCCTAATACGTACACATTGTTGGAGAATAAACTATGGACGATAGTACTTTAATATGTTGTTGGTACCTCGTTACAGTTACAGTACCACGTTGGATGCCGGGAAAAGCCCCGGCGGCTTGTCTAGGGTCCTAGGGTCATATTCTTTAATGGGAAATAGGGTTTTCTTTTTGTGCTTGGAGGTACATCTGAAGTACCTTGTGGAGTTTATGAGCAGCTGGGTTGCTGTCCTCGGTAGGCGTCAACAGGACGTTACTTGGAAGCCTACAGTTGGACACGAAGGCATGGGTTTTTTTTGGTAGAGGATATCTGGTTAAAAAATGGGGTTTTATGTTCACTCTTGTTCCTTTTGCTGTGACTGTCGTGACTGATAGCTGCGACTCAACTCCATGACTGGATGCTGTGGCTTAATGTAGATTTGTATGCTATGACGCAGAATTGGTGCACATGTGTAAGTTCAAGGTGATCACGGATGATTCGGAGACAGTAACCTGAGTACAAGCATGCTTAAGAAGACGTCAACGTGCAAGGCGCAGCTGTGACGCATTTAGTCAGTGTGACAGCTATCCAGCTTTAACAAGCCTGTCTAAACTCAGATGAAATGACGGTTATCAATGTCTCATAATTCGGTAGTGTCCTTCGGCTGATCCGGGATATGTTAAAGTGACAGCGGTCCGTGCAAGAGATCTGTAACAGCGTATCGCCGGTGACTGTATGGCGTCGTTGCAACCCTACGTGTCCATACTTCCTTTTTATGTTTGAAAGTCAAAAGATTTGTTGTTTCTGAGTGGCTTTGAATAGAGTTACGTGTTTCGAGGCGCAGGAAGAGAGATGATTGGATCTGGATTGCACGTGTGATGAGTGTTGGTCAGCTTTGAGGGATGATCAAGACTATTTTAAACAACATTCGCAAGAAGCGGTTGCGTATGTACTCAATATCATAGAAAAATATCACAGAGAGCTAAAACCAAGCTGTCTATGACATCAGTTACCGGATAAAAGAAATAATCTCAAAAGGCTTCTCGTTGAAACGGTTTATTCCCCAGTTCTCGGAACTTGGAGATTTAGAGCTTATTTTGTTACCTGGTGGCGTTGATTAAGGTACGAGTTAGCGACTTGGCTGGACCATGCCGTACCAATCGGGGCGTGTAATCGTATCGTCGTGTCAAGGGCCCTGTTACATACTGCGAGGATGTGATTTGGTTGTTTTTGGGCTGTGATAATTACAGATTTGCTGCGCCTCAATTCCTGATTTGCGAGGAAAAGACACGGGGATGATTGTGTATCCGAGTATCCGGAGAGACAAAGTAATGGTAATTGATATGGATGTGCTCTGGACAGTTACAGCTGCATAGGTATATAGAGTATTGCTTGAATTCACTGTAGAAATTAGAAGATCAAGGCTGTCGGACATTACCAGCTTAGTCCCCGCTGAGTGCTGGGTTTGGGCTTGCAGCTAAGGCATGTAATCAGTAATCGCTGCTTCGGGCTGTATACGATCCCGATAGACTAATCTACACTACCTGTACCTACCCCAGCTCAGCTCAGCCCAACACGATTCTGACAAAACATCCACATAATCTACTATCCTTGAGCTGTTTCTTATTCTTTCTTCTTTACTCATTTCTCGTCACTATAAGTCATTGCTCCAATACATACCTGCTTATACCAAACCACTACTCTAACTGAAACCGCTTCAACTCCACTGGTCGCTACGCTCATCCCAGATGCTTCAGCCGTTGCAACAGCCTTAACATGGCTCGCAACCCTGACAACAACGGACGACGGCCGCCGCAATCCAATGACGACGAAAATGACGAAGTAGCCCGCGATCTTGCTGCTCTTGACGAGCGATACCCTCGAATATCAAATAATTTCTCTCGACCACGAAATACAGGCCGCTCTTATACAGATCCCAATAATGATCGCCCGCCGCGTCGATCTTCAGCCGACGATACCAACGTGAGATCTGGATCGAGGTCTCGTTCCAGACGACCTGACGATGGCTCACGTCGGCGACCAAGCCAACCATACGAATTGCGACCAATTCCCTCGAGAACCGAATTGTCCACGGATGTTACGGGCCCAACGGACTATGCTGACAGAACCGACAAGTCGCTAGTCTCGCCTATCGACAAAGCTAGCATCGCGTACAATGGCAGTTCAAGCGCAAAGTCTTCGGTGCGCGCCGATATTAAAAAGTTCCTTCGTCAAAGGCGCGAGAAAAAGATTGGACCAAACGCAAAGCCAACATGGAAAGAGCGCACGGGCAAACAGCTTCGAGAATTTCACCAGAAAGTGATTATAGAAACATTACTACGGCAAAAACCGCTTCAACCTTTACCGGACGGTCGTCATATACCTCTAGACCCTACGCATCGCAATTCCCAAGGTCTCATCGATGAGCGCTCGGGGAAGCCTTACACTAGCAACTTCATCCGATCGAGCCGTTATACCGTTTATGACTTCATTCCTAAACAGCTTATCTACCAATTCAGCAAGCTTGGAAACTTTTACTTCCTTGTGGTCGGTACAATTCAGATGATTCCTGGTTTGAGTACTGTCGGACGATGGACTACAATTGCGCCTCTGGGTGTGTTTGTCGCATTCAGTATGGCCAAGGAAGGTTACGACGATTACAGGCGTTACAGGCTGGATCGCCAGGAGAATCGCAGTGAGGCTTGGATCTTGTCGGATCGAGCCGCAGCCACCGAAAAGAGCCGCATACGACATACCGAGAAAATGAAGAGGAGGAAGGAAAAGGGATCGGAGAATGGCGAAGAACACATGATGGACGATCTCGAAACGGGAGCTAATGGTGCGAAAAAGGTTGGAAGCGAAGGAGATTGGACTTCAGTTCAATGGCAGAATGTCCGCGTGGGCGATGTTATTCGGTTGCGCCGTGACGATCCTGTCCCGGCTGACATTGTGCTTTTGCATGCCACAGGTCCCAATGGCATCGCCTACATCGACACAATGGCTCTTGATGGTGAAACGAACCTCAAGAGCAAGCAGGCATGTCCTTTACTTGCTGAGAGGTGCAACACCATGGAGGGACTGCGAGCGACACAAGCTACTGTGATCTCCGAAAACCCGAATCTGGATCTCTACAGCTACGATGGTCGAGTAACTGTCAATGGCGAAACTCTACCCCTGTCAATGAACAACGTTGTCTACCGAGGCTCTACTCTTAGGAACACGGCAGAAGCGCTCGGTATCATTGTGAATACGGGAGAGGAGTGCAAGATTCGCATGAACGCCAACAAGAACGTTCGCGCCAAGAAACCTGCCATGCAATCGGTTATCAACAAGATGATCATGGTACAGATCTTTATCGTTCTCATGCTTACCATGGGTTTGACTATTGGTTATTACTTATGGCGCGATCGTACCGAGGACTTTGCCTGGTACATAAGACGTCGCGGCTTTTGGGATGGAGGCATTCCTTTCAAGGAGATTTTCTTCGGCTTCATCATCATGTTTAACACGCTGATCCCGCTGTCGCTGTACATCAGTCTTGAAATTATTAAATTGGGACAGCTGTATCTTCTGCAGGACGCGGATATGTATGATCCCATATCTGATACGCCCATGGTTGCCAACACGACTACTATTCTTGAGAATTTGGGACAGGTCAGCTATGTCTTTTCCGACAAGACAGGAACGCTCACAGAGAATATCATGCGCTTCCGCAAATTGTCCGTCGCAGGTGTTGCCTGTTTGCATGACATGGACGTGCAGAGGGACCAGGCGGAGATGGACAGGCGGATAGCGGAGTCCGAGCGGCCAAAGAAAGGAAAGTCCAAGATGGCAAGTTTGTCGGCGACACAAAGTGCGGTACCTACCATCACTGTTGACGGACAATTCGAGGATGGTGCTAGCGGATCGAGACCACAACCTATAAGAACCATGTCGACAAGATCAGCGAGCCATTGGCAGTCGTCCGTCAACACCCCCGACAGTACCGACATGAAGACTGAGCAATTGCTGGACTATATTCAAAGAAAGCCTAATACCCCATTTTCGCGAAGAGCCAAGCACTTCCTGCTTTGTATCGCTCTCTGTCACACCTGTCTACCCGAAAAGACGGAAGAAGGTGATATCACATTCCAAGCTGCTTCTCCCGACGAACTGGCTCTTGTGGAAGCTGCCAAAGATCTTGGATTTCTGGTGATCGACCGACCTGCCCAATCCATCAAGCTGGAGACTCGCGACATTGACGGCTCTCCCCGTACTGAAATCTATCAGGTGTTGGATGTCATCGAATTCAGTAGTAAGAGAAAGAGAATGTCCATCATCATTCGTATGCCCGATGGACGTATTTGCGTCTTCTGCAAGGGAGCCGACAACGTTATCATGCAACGTTTGAAGCTGAGCAACCTTGCTGAGGAGAAAGCGAAGGATATTGGCCGTCGCTCGAGTCTGAAAAAGGTCTCTCGACAAGATCAGGCTTTGCGAAGGATGAGCACTCAGCAAAGCATCAGTCCCTACGGTAGCCCCCATGGAAGTCCTCGCAACAGTTTTGGTTTCTCCAGAGCTGAATCATCATCCAATCGAGAAGGACTCAGATTGAGCTTGGGACGTCGGTCTACCGATCTTAAGCGTCTATCCCAGCAGCTCAGTCGTTCGCCTCGCGCTTCAACAGATATGATGAGCCCAATAAGTCCTAGACATAGTCTTGGTCGCATGCCGTCATTTGAAGATACTGATAGCAAGATTGACGAGTCTCTGGCGTCAAACGAGGGAGCTATCTTCGAGAAGTGTTTTCAGCATGTTGACGATTTCGCCAGTGAAGGACTCCGTACTCTTTTGTATGCCTACCGCTACATTGATGAGGACTCTTACCTCCAATGGAAGGAAAAGTACAGAGAGGCCGAGACAAGCTTGGTCGACCGTCAAGAGAGAATTGAAGCTGCTGGAGAGCTTATTGAACAGAAGTTTGAGCTTGCTGGTGCGACCGCAATTGAGGACAAGCTCCAAACAGGAGTTCCGGATACCATCGACAAACTACGCCGAGCAAACATCAAAGTATGGATGCTTACTGGTGACAAGCGAGAGACAGCTATCAATATCGGACACTCTGCTCGTGTGTGCAAGCCATGGTCTGAGGTTTATGTGCTGGATGCGACTCTGGGCGAATTGAAGGAGACCATTACTATGACTCTCAATGATGTTAGTCGTGGAATGGTTCCGCACTCCGTTGTCGTCGTCGATGGTCAAACACTTGCCAAGATCGATGAAGATGACGATCTATCTCTCCTTTTCTACGACCTTGTCGTGCGTGTCGACTCTGTCATATGCTGTCGAGCTTCACCTTCGCAAAAGACAAATCTGGTCCGCTCCATTCGCCGATACGTGCCCAAGAGTATGACTCTGGCAATTGGCGATGGCGCAAACGACATTGGCATGATTCAAGCTTCTCATGTTGGTATCGGTATCTCTGGTCGCGAGGGTTTACAGGCAGCTCGAATTTCGGATTATTCGATCGCACAATTCAGGTTCCTGCAGAAACTGCTCTTCGTCCATGGCCGATGGAATTACATGAGAACTGGCAAATATGTCCTCGCCACTTTTTGGAAGGAAATCCTGTTTTTTATCGTGCAAGCTCACTACCAACGTTATACGGGGTACTCTGGAACATCGCTGTATGAGTCATGGAGTTTGACGGTCTTCAATAGTGCTTTTACGTCACTTCCTGTTATTCTGCTTGGTATTTTCGAGCAGGATTTGAAGTCTAAAACGTTGATGAAAGTACCAGAGCTCTATACCTTTGGTCAGATGAACCTTGGATTCCGATTCTCACAGTACTTTGCATGGATGGTTATGGGTGTTGTGGGCAGTTTTATTATCTGGTACTTTACATGGTGTGTCTACGACAAGGCAGGCTACGACCAGGACACAAGCATATTTGCTATGGGTATGGTCAGTTTCACTGTCGCTGTCATTTTCATCAACATTAAACTTCTGTAAGTTTCTTCTCTCCTACAGCAAGGCGTATACTGACTTTCGCAGAATCCTTGAAGTGCATACCAAGACATGGATCACATTTGGTGGCTGTCTGATCTCTGTTGCTGGTTGGTTCCTGTGGATGCTGGCCCTCAGCGGTATCAAGCCCACTAGCTTTGGACCATATATCGTTAGAGACGCTTTCATTGACAACTATGGTCGCAGACTTCAATGGTGGACGACTGTGTTACTGGAGCTCATCGTGCTCATTGTCATTGAATTGGTGGTCCAGGCCATTCGACGAGTGTATTTCCCCAGCGACCAAGATCTGATGCAGCGTATTGAGAAGGATGGCAACGTGGAAAAGGTATTTGGCGATGGGAAAGATGCTGAAGAGGGAGATGCTGAGGCAGAAGAGAGGGTCATCTCAGAGCCAGCACCGGAAGGTGATAGAGTACGTGAGAGAAAGGCAGGCCACGATGATTACCAGCCCACATTCCCATCGACGGCAGAGGAAGAGAGGGAGAACCCGATGGAACAATGGCGGCGTTGATTGAATTTCCTTTGTTAGTATACCAATATCGAGTGCTTCTGGTGGGAATACCTGGCGTTATGGAACGGGATCGCATAGAATGCTGAGCGTATGTATTACGTGGGTATTATTACAGATGGTAGTAGTATATTGATATGAATGAATGTATCACTTAATGTTTAATTCTGTGTGATATGAATTGGTTACCTATAAGGTGGTGGACGAGTCGAGTGTGGCACGGGGACAAGCTCAGTCATTGTACACGCTGAGCCTTCTATTTGGTCCGCTAGAATTAAGGTCATCGGGGTGATTACCGAAGCATGTGGAGCAGTCGATCAACATGACCTCGGCGCAGAGCAAGGAATAAGATGCAACCAGTTTCTTATAATGCTACCTCCCCTCTACAACCAAGAATGTGATATTCCTTCATCGTCAGCCTTTGTTCTTCAATTCTCACCCAGGAAATAAAATGGGCTCTTCATGCCCTCCAGCGACATCTGTCGCATTGCAGCCACCGCCGCTTAGACAACCGTTTCCATGCGCATCATCATTACATCCGGCATTCTTCACAGATAGATTACGAAGGGCACCAGCGACTTTAGCGGTTGGGTCGTTGGTTAATCCTGTTACGCAGGGTTATGTTTATCAGGAGAGCGAAAGGAGGAAGCCCAAGTTATGATGGATCGGGGACAAAACCGACGGATTTTCAGACCGGTGTGATGAAACAGCGGAGGGAGAGCGCCAACAACAAACCGCAACAAATCGCAAAGACTAGGGAAGCAGATTGCGGCAGAATCGGCAGAATTACGACATTTCACGATCACGACAAAGATGGTCAATTCGGGGTATCAGTTTTATTGATTGAAAAGAGGACCTTGTTGCATAATTATACCCTTGCCTGGGTCTTTATCCCATCAGTTCGCCTAGGAAATACAGACATTTTCGAGAGGAAAGAAAAATGAAAAGGAATGGCTCGACGCTCAAGAGCTCAGGACAATTGCATCCTACCTTGACCAGATCAATTCTTGACTGCAATCACAATCGCCATGATAATGAGGAACACCACGAGACCCAGTAGTCCCATAAGCTTGACATTCTTCCACCACATCTTGCGCTTCAGGCCGCGACTGCGTACGCGGAACTCGTGCGCGCTACCGCCCAGGCGATCGGTCTTGTCGACCAGCAGATCCAGACGTTCGCCGCGCTCGAGCAGACTCTCGATGTTCTTGGTCATAATTCCTCTGACGTCGTCGATTTCTCGCTTGGCGTTTCCGATGGCATCGTCGCGGCCGCCGCTCGTAGTACCGTAGTCTACCATGAGGTTCTTGAGCTCCGAATTGAAGGACGCAGCGCCGTAGTTGGGCATGTCGGAAAAATCGCTACTTTCGGGAAACTGCTGCAAGAAGCGCTTGCGGATCTCGAAAAGATATCCAAAGGGAACGCGGCGACCGAGGGATGAGTCGGCGATGACGAGGAATGTGAGACCGCCGGCTGATGGGTGTTCTCGATGCTCGGATGGCGACTCGGCGATGTAGTGGATCTGGTGCTGGCCATGGGTGTAGGTGAGCTTTTGAGGGTTGGTGTGTTCGATTTTAGGGAGGATAAGAGAGGCGAGAGATGAAGTTTGGGAGGATGCTGATGTTGTGCATTCTGAGAGGATGGTGGTGTTGTGGGCGATACATGAGCTGTAGAATGTTAGCTTTGTTGACTTTTGCTGAAGATCTTTGACGCACTAGAGAAGGGGAGTTGATGGAGTTGAAGAGGACGCCATGATGGGCGATTGTAATAGTGGTTGTTGTGATGAGAGTATCTAGATCGCAGTTTGCTGAGGGCTTTTGGCGATGAAACGAGGCTAGGAAGGACGAAGCAGACGGAGTTGCATGCAGTAACAGGATAAGGATGCCTGTAGGTACAGTAGGTAATTAAGCCAGCCAATGCGACGTACAATGACGCCTCAGTTGCCCAGGCGTGTCATCGTCATCCGCAGTAGCAGCCCCACTCTCCCAAATCGCTCGCATAAAACTTAACGCAGGCACTGCGGATCCCGGCCAAACGATGGCCCGACTCATTGGAAATTTTGAGATGGGATTGAATGGACGGAGCATGATGGCGACACTTTTGCCATCGTGCAAAATTAGACAAATTTTTGTCGTTTCTTTTTTACTGTTTTTCCTTTCGAGGGGGAGCATGTTGAGCTCATATTTGAGTTTTTCATCATGAGGTATTTGCTCCGGGCTGGAGCTGTGCGAGCTCCTCTAGTTTCATTATCGGTATCAGCGAGGGCACTTTCTACGACACCAAGACTTGAGAGGCAGGTGAAGAAAGGAAAACCCAAACCTTCTATTAAGAAGGGAAATGGCAACCTTGATGTTTCAAGAGGGGGTGCAGTATGTTGTTCTCTCATCTTTAAAAATTGCCACTAACAAAATTTTAGTTGAGCCAGGGTCAAGATCCAGCGTCAAGATTGAGACTTGATGATAGAGCACATGCGTCAGGTCGTCATGGAATGTTCCGGTCAACAGTGTTGTCAAAGTTTCAGGGAGTTATTAAGAACATGAACACGACGGCCGTGTCGGCTGCGGGTGTAGGAGAGGATGAGTTTCATCGACAGGCTGCCGAGTTCATGAATGTACTCGATAACGCATTCGACCTGGCTGAGCAGAATGTTTCGGACCGTGTCAAGAACCCTCTATTCTGGAATCTTCGCGATGCATTTATTCTGAGGGATCTCAAGGGTCTCACAAACGAGCTTCAGTACTCTTTCCAGTCATTTATTATTCGACAACGATTGTCAAAAGGAATGGAGGCCAGTCAAAAACGATTACTGGACTTTCGATTCCCCTACGAATGGTTCCCTGCGACGAGAGCGATGCAGCGCACGATTCATGTTCATGTTGGACCGACGAATTCCGGAAAGACGTACAGAGCACTTAAAGCTCTAGAAAACTCGAAGCGCGGAGTTTATGCAGGACCCTTGCGTTTGTTGGCAAATGAGGTCTACTCGCGCCTAATAGCCAAGGGATTGCCGTGTGCACTATTGACAGGAGAAGAGGTCCGAACGCCCTCAGATACGGATACGTACTTTACGAGTTGTACCGTCGAAATGATTCCCGTTAACGAAATATATGATGTCGCTGTCATTGATGAGATCCAGATGATATCGGATCCCGACAGAGGACAGGGTTGGGCGACGGCTTTGTTGGGTGTTCAGGCGAAAGAGGTTCATGTTTGTGGCGAAGAGCGAACTGTCCAGCTGATTGAGAATATCTGCGCTTCGATTGGCGACAAGTGTATTGTACATCGATATGACCGCCTCAGTCCCTTGGAGGCTATGGACAACTCTTTGAACGGAGACTACAGCAAGCTTGAGAAGGGTGATGCCATTGTTGCTTTCAGTCGCATGAGCCTTCACGCCCTTAAGCGAACGATTGAGACCAAGACCGGACGAAGATGCGCCATCATTTACGGATCTTTGCCTCCTGAGGTGCGCGTCCAGCAAGCCGCCCTATTCAACGACCCCGATAACGACTACGACTTTGTTGTTGCCAGTGACGCCATTGGAATGGGTCTGAACCTCGAAATCCGACGAGTCATTCTCGAATCTGTTACCAAGTACGACGGTAGTCAGAACAGGTTGCTCTCGTACCCCGAGTTGAAGCAGATTGGAGGTCGTGCGGGTAGATACAAGACCGCTCGCGACGCCACTGCAGGAACGAATGGTGCAGTCAAGGAAGAGCGCAAGGTTGGCTATGTCACTACAATGGATAAACAGGATCTCAAATCGGTGCACCGAGCTTTCGCCGCCAATGTCGACGATATCGACGCTGCGTACATCACACCACCAGCTTCAGTTGTCGAGCGCTTCTCAACATACTTTCCCAAAGAGACGCCTCTGTCGTTTATACTCATGCGAATTCGAGAGTTGGCGTCCGTGGGCAGGATGTTTAGACTCCACGTATCTTCCGAGAAGCTCCAGGTTGCCGATCTGATTCAGGACATCCCTCTTACCATCTACGATCGACTCACCTTCACCAACCTCCCTATTGCCATAAAGGCCGAGAACGCAGTAGCAGTTCTTCGTGCACTCGCAACGATCATCGCAAAGAATGGCAGAGGTGATCTTCTCGACATCAAGGAAATACCAATAGAGAACCTGGATATCGACTACCGAAAATCCCAGCTCAGTTCGATGGCTTATCTTCACAAACTGGAATCCCTCCATCAAGCCATCAACCAGTACATCTGGCTGTCATATCGTTTCAGCGGCATGTTTCGAGACCAGGCTCTGGCGTTCCACATTCGATCGCTGGTCGAGGAGAAGCTTATCGACACACTGGACAGACTGGACTTTACAGAGAGCGACCTGAAGACTCTCCGAAGAAAGGGCCGAAGGGAAGCAGAGGAGAGAATTGCATCTCAGCTAGGGCTGGAAGATGGCGATATCAAAGATTTAGAACAGGAGACGGACGACCCGCCGCTTGGCGAGTTGCCGGACTACGAAGAAAGTCCGGCAACTACAGCTGGATGATTATGATTCTTGAAAATGTACAGTACAGTAGGGGAAATGCATGGCATATGATGCTCGGCGTTGGATTGGGACATGCCTAGATGACAAAAAGGATATGGATGTAACTTTATTTAGAAACGATGTACCACCAAAATTTGTACAATACAACTCAAACGAACTCAAACAAAGAGATCGGAGTCATGGGAAGTTATTGCCACGTGCCTTTTGTTTCAACGGTACATGCCCGCACCGCTATTAATATTCTGCAGCCACAATTGACCATGTCAGGGTATTGTGTAAGACCTGTTGGTAGGTATAGTCATTCATTGGCCATCTGCAGCACATTCAAGAGAGTCATTCTGTAAGTTTAGCCATTCATCAAGCCATTTCGGATAATGACATACAAAGCCGTGAATAAACCGTGAATAGAGACTGGACCCTGGACTCAAATTAAAGGGACTTGTAAGGCACCAGGTAAAGAACAACGTCATTGGTAGACCCCTGCTGCCCTGTAACTGCCCGCTGTAGGCTGTAGCCTAGGTACCAAGTGGGGAGCTGAGCAAAGCCCGGACCTAAACTCAAGGGCCAACTGCCTTAATTCAACTCCACTTGACTCCCGTCCCATCGCATTTCACGCTGACATTTAATCTTCAACCTTGATTTATTATCACGGGTTCTCACTCAGCGGTCAAGTGCTTTTGCTGTACCACAAGACAGACGCTTCGCTACATCAATCTGTCCTTCAGTATCACAGGAAATTCTCCGGGTCGTCTACAGCAAAACCTGCTCTTCAAACAACACTTTTCACAATGGAGGATTCACATTTCCACCCCTCCTACGCCGTGCCTTCTGCACCTTATACTCGTCGAGCTCCCAGCCCACCATTCATTCACATTCCCGCCACCGGACAATGCGGAGCTATCGAGGTCCCAAATCTCATGCCCTCATACGGAAACGTCGATCCGAGTCAGTTGACGGCCCAGGACGTGGAAATCATCACCCGCAACATGAAGCAGATCGCGACCGACCGTTCTGCAGACTGGTCTTACGAGCAGCGCCGTGAAGCCCAATGCCTGGTCGACTTTTTGTATCTCGGTCCCAACAGCGTCGCCAAGGATCACGACTGGCTTAAGCGCGAAGGCATCACTATGTTTCTGGTCGCCAGGGACTCTCGTATGAGCGGTACCAGGCTCAATGGCGTCGAAAAGGCGGCTCAAGCTTTAGGAATTGCCTTGCAGTATGTCGACCTAGAAGGGTACGACAAGTTAATTACGTCCTTCTCAGTCGTCATACGCGCCATCAACGACCATCTTCTTTCCATTTACCACCGCCAGGCCCAGGAGATCAACCAGGACGGCTCTATGAAGGTCGACCCTAGCAACTTCCACCGTGGCAAAGTACTTATCACCTGCGAAACTGGCAACGACCGCTCAGCAGCCCTCGCTGCAGCCTACATCATGGCGGTTTTCGGAAAGGATATGATCACCGCAGTTCAATTCATCAGCATACAGCGATTCTGCTGTACTTTCGACGAGGATATCAAGCGAAAGCTTCAAAGCTGGGAGGACATTCTACGTGCACGGTCTCAGGTCGCCTCTCACACCACCACACCCCAAAACGCAATGCATACGAAGCGACATATCGAGGATTGCTCTAACGAAGAGGATTCTGATGTAAGGGATAGCTTCACATTAGATCATGACCGATTCGAGGGACGTGGGGCTTTTGTCCCGTTTGTGGATATGTAGGGGTGCTTCTGCTAGAGTAGGATGCATATGGATGGCGTTTGGGATGGAACTTTGATACCCTGTATAATTAGTGCTGGTGTTAGGACTCGGCGAGTTGAAGCTTTGAATTACGAGTATGTTGACAAGCGCATACTTTCTGTGTCAGACTTGGGAGTGTTTAAGCGCGAGAACTCTACGGTTTAGGGCGCCAAAATAAAGTGGTCTAAGCCACAGCTTAGATGGCCACGTAGTGTCTGAACTCTTTTGTCTCTTAGGCTTTTGACGACAATCCATAGGACCTACCTATACATACCTCACAGTAATCCTCGATACTTAATCAGTGACATGCAAACGATAAAGGGAATGGCTTTCACATCGCTTCCTTCCACTGCTGTGATCTGGAGGCTCAAATGGAAGCAGTTATGTGAATGCTGCCGGCCTTGCCAACGTCTGTCAGTGCCAACCGAAAACATGATTCGCAAGAAAGAACAATATACTTCACCAAAACAAACAACAACTTAACTCAAACAAAACACCAGTAACTTTGATTTTGTTTACTTTTAGGAAGCGCGCTGCCTAAACTCTCTTTACGACGAAGATCGCGCCTGGTTGACAGAAGAATTACCCATTCTCCTCCACGACTTGGGCTACAGAAATAAAGTGGCCTAATTACTAGCTGAAGCTCGCATAAGATGACCTAATTATTTAGTCTCTTATGCTTCAAGCTTCACTCTTACGAGACTATCGTCACCTCGCCATTATTCACCAATGACTGCGACAGCTTCAGTAACGCATACCAAAGAAACAAGATATACCAAGGCCTTGACGAAAGACTTATCCAAGTTTGCGCCTGCATCTATCGGAATTTGGAATCGCGATATTCGGCTTTCAATAACACTCGCAGAATCTACCGCTTGTCAGAATGCACCAGAGAGGAGGCTCTTACGAGCAACTTAATACTTCTCTTTTGACTTATTGGAGACCCTTCGCCCCAGTAAGGGGGGTATGCCTCGGACCGGAAGAATCGCATTTATGTTCTAGTTGCGACATATGCGCGCCTTCAGAATACGTAACAGAGGCACAACCAGCGTTTAATAGAATTCCACCTGCAGCTGCCGCTATGCCTGGACCCGACATGCCAAACTACGAAAGGGTGAACTATGAAATGGCGCTTTTCAATGCGAATATGGAGGAGCTACGACAGCATCGAGCTTTCGCATCTGAGTTGCTTCATCAAGATCCTCGACAAATAGACCTCGTCCTCGAAGGGAAAAGACCGGAGAGGCGAGAGGTAAATCAGCAACAACTCAAATCCGAGGGCACATCGGCAGTCCCACGGTTAACAGATCAATTCTTTCCACAAAGATCTGGCGACAACTCGATCAACGTCTCATCGGGCGGCGACACAATTCATGTCGCAACTGGTAGAACGAACGGGGGTCCGTCGAAAGCTACGACCGCAAGAGTACCTAAGAAGTCTCGTGTAGCAAAGACAAATGGAAGCGATCCGCCGAGAAAGAGAGGCCGACCGCGCAAACATCCACTGCCCGAGCCAAAACCACTGCCCGAGCCAGAACCACTGCCCGAAGCAAAACCACTGCCCGAGCCAAAACTACTGCCCGAAGCAAAACCATCCCAACCAACATCAGACAACCACGGAAAGGCATAGGACAGCCTCTCCTGGGGTGTCAAATGGATCGTTATATGGATGCTCAACAAGCAACACAGCTTCTCGCGCATCGTGAATATAATCCTGCGTCTTGAACATCGCCAAGTTCAAGAGTTTATGGAAATATACGTTTGCCAGTATTCGGGTTGGGACAAATGGCAAAAGGAGGTGGGAAAGATTCCACGCGAAGCACTCCTAGAGCACGCACAAGACATGGGACAAACAGTCGAGGAGCTTCTGGAACAGTTCCGTCCTCCTCTTTGCACTGAGAAGATAACCCCGGAAGATCGAGAGATGGGAGTCATGTTCTTACTCGGTTCGGAAATTCCAACGTTGGCTAAGCAATTCGAGGCCCTTGAAGATAAACCTGGCTTCTTGCTTATGGATATCGAGTGGAACTACATACAGGACGCTATCGACAAGCAGCGGATTCCAATTCCAATCGGACTGTCGGGCATCCTGGGTCATGATGATGCTTTGGGTGGTACCGAGCGCAGAGACGAGAGTGCGGCCGACGGACAACTGATACAGCCTGTCATAGGAGACATTGCAACAGAAACTGTCTCTCGGGGTGAGTATCTTGCCAACCTCAATATACCCCAGCTAGTACCGGATACTCGATCTTTCAGTACAGAACCACTACTCTCAACAACGCAAATGAGTCCACCCCAGACATATCGCGAATCCGAAAGCGACGGGCCCTTTGGTACTACCGTTGCGCATAACACCTTGAGTCCATTGCCTGGATCTTTTGCTCCGCGCCAGCAGTATGGACACAGTACTCCCCCACCTACACCCTCTTCTCGACTTCGCGATATGCTTGATGGTAAGTATCGCGCATTTTTGGAGGAAGAGAGGAAACTGGAAAGTGAAAGCACCAGCGAAGACGATGGCGAAGGTATTGGTAATATGGTCGTTCCGGAACCAGAAAAGGATGAGGAGTACTGTCCAAATACAAAGAAGAGATCTTCGAACAGGACGCGAAAGATGACTCTCAAGAAGAAAGAGAGCGACAAGATGGCCCAGAAGAAGAATGGAAGTTCCCGAAAGCAGAAGCAGAAAAGGCATCAAGAAGATTCTGAAGCTGAAGAGGATAGCAATTATACAGGCGAAGCCTCCAAGTCTGCCAATGCCCAAAAGACACCGACGAAACGAAAAGGGGCCACTCCAGGTGACAGCGATCCTCCTTCTTCTGGTCGAATCAAGCTTATCGTCAGAACGTCTCGCAATGCCACCCCTACCAAGCCAAAGGGTCGCAAGTCTGCGCATGTCATACACGAAGACCCATTTGCTCCCAAACATGCACCCGTCCCAGCAGCAAAAAGTACAGTTTCCGCCAAACATGCGATATACGCCGCGATGTCGACAAGCGCCCATTTCGCCCAAACAGCTGTCCGTAGAAGCGGGCAAAACAACGAGACAGAGATACCAAGGATACTCAGTAATCAGATCCAGCCAAATTAGCTTCGCGCGGCGTTTGAGAATATCAGATCAGAAGGCGTACAGTATGCTGATAGGGCCAGCTTTGCTTGGAAAGCAGAAAAGGCAGACTGTGCCGGGATTGCATTTGAGGCTGACGATGCGAATGAGGTACTGACAGGAGAAGGGCAGGTTGATACAGAGAGAACTGCTTGAGAGGTGCTTATTTTACGGGACTTAGAGTGAAATCTTTTTGGTTGGTCTATGGGCATGATGTTGGGAAGTTTGGGCATGGGAGACATCCGTTTGTTCTTGCCGTAGCTAAGTTTTGTTTCATGCAGAAGGAACAATCGCTAGTTCAGATTGCCAGGTACCTACCTAGGTAACAGGAGAATTGTCACCTAAGTTAGGACGCCATAATAAAATAGCCCAAATGCTTGTCTAAGATGACATAAAGTGACTAAATTGTTTCGTCTTTTACGTCTTTAGGGGCCAATTCTTCTGATACACTAAGGACTGCCTACACAAGTGGTGACAAATGGTCTTACAACTTGATGACAAAGGATAGAGCAGTAATACAATTCGTTGACAATATTCCGCCTGAGTATGGCAACGTGCGGCTGCAATCTAAAAGTGTTTCCTCGCTGCATCGTACCAGTGTTATGTGTGACAGAAGAATCATCGTCTAAGTCTTAGGGGCGCCAAAATAGACTAAATCATTTTGTCTCTTATGATTTCCGGGGCCACATCTTCTGATAGCCTGAGGCCATGTACCGCGCAAACTGATTGTTGCTGAATAGGTAGGTAGGTAGGTAGACTAATCTCCGCTGGCTCTTTCTTGTGACACCAAGTTTCCATACTACCTACCTAAGCTTCCATCTGATTCCCCCAAATTTGCATGCCTGCAGTTTGTACTCTCCGCTGCCAGCTGCCGCACTGAATGTGCACTTCCGGGCATCTTATCATCGGGCAGGTGTGTCACTAGCAGACCCAAAATAGCTCAGGCACCTTCATATTTATCCTCAGGGATACCCTCCCAGAGCCAAAGCTCTCTTAATTCGTTATCACTCAAAGCTACCATTACGACCGCACATCATGGTCGTGCAACACGGGGATCCGTCCTCAGTACGGCCTCCGATGGACATGATCACTGCCAAAAGAAGAAGAGAGTCGTCAGGGGAGGTCTGTGATCTCATAGCCGATCTACCTGCTGTTACACTGGAAGAAGACGTCGACAAAGTTGATCAAACTGATTCAGAAGATGAAGATTACCAAGGCGTTCAGTATCGACTGACGGTCAAGCCTTCCAAAGCTCGACGCATCACCGAACGGCAGCGCGCTGGGCAAAAAGCTCTGCAGGATTTTGCGAGACAGTATCGAGAAGAAGCCTATACGAAGTCCGACAAAAGTCTTGGCAGCCGACCCGATCGAGAATATCAGATAGAGCTCTCCGAAAAGGCTAAGGAGAAAAACATTATCGTGGTTTTGCCGACAGGTAATTTCCTCTCCGTAGAACTGGCGACAGGCTGGCTGCTAACACATGCAGGTTCCGGCAAAACCAAGATCGCCGCTAACCTGCTCACACATTGCCTTCGACAAGAAGTAGAATCTCGCAGCGTCGGTAACCCCAAGAAAGTGGCCTTCTTCTTAGTAGAAAAGGTTGCCCTCTGTGAACAACAATATCGCGCTCTTAAGGACTCCGTTGGGGGCCATCCAATCGAAATGTTTACAGGCGACTCCAAGGGCTTGAAAAGGAGCAAGAGCTACTGGGACACTCAATTCAGCGAGAACGCCGTCGTGCTCTGTACTGCCCACATTCTACTTGACTGTCTCAACAACGCCTTCATCACCATGGACCGAATCCATCTCCTCATCTTTGACGAAGCGCACCATGCAAAGAAGAAACACGATTACGCAGAAATAATGAGAAGATACTATTTCACTACTAGCAAGAGCGAAAGGCCTCGCATTCTCGGATTGACTGCTTCCCCTGTGGATTCCAAGACCAGGGATGTGAGAGAATTCGCGCGTGAACTTGAGAGAACCTTGGACAGCGAGATCGCAGTACTTTCCGACAAGAATCTCATGGAAGTAATGGCACTGCAGGTGCTAGTTGAAGAGACAGTCAGGTACGACACGCTTGAGTTACCAGAAGAGACAAGGACCCCGCTCTGGGATTCGATCTCTAGACTCGTGTCTCGAAATGAAGCATTTGAAGCATCTCTCAGCTTTACGAAAGAAGCATCATCAACTCTTGGCCCTTGGTGTGCAGATCGGTATTGGCAGCTTTCGATCACTGAAGACGAGACCAAAAGACTTAGCGACAGGACCAAAGCGGCCTTTGTTGGTAATACAGAGCACGTATTGGCAAGACTTGACAAAGCAAGAGATGCCGTCCAGCAGGTCCGAGAAGTTGTTGCAGCCCACAAGTTTAATGCAATTACCCCTGGATCCAACGATTTGTCTTCCAAGGTGAAATGCCTGCATGAAATTCTTGTTCATGCCTTCACAGCTGATGATGCGACACGCTGCATTGTTTTTGTTAATCAAAGGCACACAGCCTGCTTGCTTGCGGATCTTTATAACCAGGCGTCAATGGCAATCCCAGGGATGACTGCCGGGTATATGGTGAGTTCGAGTTACCTATTCCTAATCACACATTAACCATGGTAGATTGGACATAAAGCGGGGAGTGGCCACATTGGCAATATGTCTCTTCAGATGCAAAGTTCGGCGCTGGAAAAGTTCACGGAAAACAAGATCAACTGCCTTTTTGCAACGTCGGTGGCAGAAGAGGGAATTGATGTACCCGAGTGCGGTCTTTGTGTTCGATTCGACCTCTACAGCTCAGTCATTCAATATGTGCAGTCCAAAGGGCGCGCCAGGTCAAAGTCTTCGCGGTTCATCACCATGTTGGAGGATGGTAACATGAAGCAAGTCCGCACTATAAAACAAGCATTGAGAGATGTAACAGCTGTCCAAAAGTTCTGTCTCGCACAACCTGAAGACCGCAAGCTGCAAGACGAGACATGGGTTGAAGGGATGGAGGAACAGATCGAGCGGGTGAGCTACCATGTGTACGAAACCAACACAGGAGCGCGTCTTACATTCCCTTCTAGCCTCGAACTGTTGGCCAGATTTGCTGCGACCTTACATGCAGGTGACGGTTTAAACATCAAAGCCGAGTATCACGTCTACAGGGCGAGGACCCAGTATGTCGCCACTGTTCACCTCCCGCAAGACTCCCCTCTCGTCTCCCAGACAGGTTACCCACAGCGTAGCAAGATTCTGGCCAAGTGTTCTGCGGCTTTCGAAGCCTGCAAGAAACTTATTGCGGGAAAACACATCGATGAACATCTTCAGCCCAAGTTCATAAAACAAGCCCACAAAATGCGCAATGCTCGTGTGGGGATCAGTCCAAACAAGAAGGCTGAGCATGACATGCGTGTAAGGCCCAACATTTGGAGTTCTGTGGGAGAATGGACGGACTTTTACCCGACAATGATTACTCTCAACATGAAATCTGGACAAGAAAGAGAAAGCAGGCCATTGATTCTTCTTTCTCGCAAAGCTCTTCCGCAGTTACCTTCAATTCCCTTGTTCTTTGGCAACGGGCGGTCAGGTGTCGTCGAGTTGTCATGCTCTCAAGAACCTCTCAATTTAACTGCACAGCAGGCTGAAGGACTAACTGTTTTCACACTCAAAATCTTTGAAGATGTTTTCAGCAAAAGGTTTGAAGCAACTTGCGACCAATTTCCCTATCTTCTCGCACCTGCAGCAAGAGGCAGCCACGAAGCACCACAAATCGATTGGGACACTGTGAGTCTTGTCAAAGAGCACGAGTTTCTCGACTGGCATAATGCGCCAGATGATTTCTTTGTCGACAAGTTTGTAGTTGATCTCTATGATGGAGGGCGCAAACTTATTCTCAAAGGCATCGACAAGACGAAGAAGCCCTCCGATCCTACACCAGAGGGTGTACCCGAGCCGAGGTCTCGTGCTTACAGGTCTGCGGAACCGACTATCAAGGAATACAGCAACAGCTTTTTTGGGAAATCCCGAAAAACGCGAGTATGGAGCGATGACCAGCCTGTCGTTAGAGCAGAGCTCCTCTCACTACGACGAAATCTGTTGGATGAATTCCAGGTTGATGAGGAAGTCAACAAAGACTGCTTCATCATTTTGGAGCCGCTCAACGTATCGCCCGTAAGTTATATCCTAGCTTCAAAACGTATCTAACATTTCTAGTTACCGCTCGACGTCGTTTCTATGGCACTCAAGTTCCCAGCAATCATTCACAGGATAGATTCCGTTCTGGTCGCTCTCGATGCGTGTGAAGTTCTCGAACTCTCTATCCCGCCTGCACTAGCTCTCGAAGCAATGACTAAAGATAGCGACAACACTGATGAACATGACAAGCAACAAATCAATTTTCAAGCCGGCATGGGTTCCAACTATGAACGGCTGGAGTTCCTTGGGGACTCTTTTCTCAAGATGGCCACCACAATCGCTATCTTTACACGAAAGCCCAAGGGTGACGAATGCTTATACCATGTTGAGCGTATGTTGCTCATTTGCAACCAGAACCTTTTCAACACTGCTGTCGACTGCAAACTCCCAGAGTATATTCGATCTCTAGCATTCAATAGACGAACCTGGTACCCCGATCTCACGCTAATAAAAGGCAAGGCTCTGAAGGCGAATAAAAGACAACGCTTGGCCGACAAAACCATCGCAGATGTCTGCGAAGCTCTCATTGGTGCTGCGTATCTCTCAAGCAAGGATGACAAGATGAACATGGCCGTCAAAGCTGTGACACAGATGGCCCGATCCAAGCATCACTCAATGGTGGCTTTTGATGATTACTATGCCGCGTTCAAGGTTCCAGATTGGCAGAAGGCTAATTCAAACGCCAACCAACGCAGACTGGTGCAGAAGGTAGAAGAAGCCATCGGATACCATTTCAAATCGGCGCCGCTGCTCGAAAGTGCGTTCACACATCCATCTTACACGTACTCCGGGAGCGTGCCACATTACCAACGACTCGAGTTTCTGGGAGATGCTCTCCTTGATATGGCCATTGTCGAGTACCTATACATGAATTTCCCACTTGCGGATCCCCAGTGGTTGACTGAGCATAAAATGGCGATGGTGTCCAACCATTTCTTGGGCTGTCTCTGCGTCAAGCTCAACCTACACCACCATCTTCTAGCGAACTATTCGATATTCAGCAACGAGATTCGAGATTATGTGATCGAACTTGAGGCAGCTGAGGAGGATGCTCGCAAAGAAGCAGAACAAGGAAGGATTCCCATGCGCATGGACTTTTGGCGCAACATCAAACCACCACCCAAGGCATACGCAGACTCGGTCGAGGCTCTCGTCGGGGCCATGTTTGTGGACTCTAAATTCGACTATTCTGTCGTTGAGAACTTTTTTGCCAAGTACATTGTCCCGTATTTCGAAGATATGTCCCTTTACGATACCTTTGCAAACAAACACCCTGTTACGATTCTTACCAAGATGATGCAACGGCAGGTTGGTTGCAAAGCGTGGTCTGTGATGTCAAAAGTCGAGGTTCCGGATGCTGAACGGGGCATGGATGTTGCGACCGAGGATGATGTGTTGAGTGCTTTCATAGCACATGAGGTGGTTATCACAAGCTATGTTTCCAGCAGTGGATGGTCTGGCAAGATGAAGGCTGCAGAGCTAGCAATCGAACTGATCGAGTCCTTTGGTGGAGATATGGAAGCGGCGAGGAAGCGTCTGGGTTGCAACTGTGACATTCGGGTTGATGATGTGGAGATTAACCATGGAACGGCCGTGTAAAGGTTTCTAGGACAGCCGTAATGATTAATAGGGACAGTCGGGGGCAGAGTGCAGAGCATGTCTTGTTATCGAACAACAGTACAAAGTGGGAGGGTATTTTTGATTGGTGTACAAAAAGATTCTACATAGTCATGTAGTGTTAAATGACCATTTAGCGCTGTTGGTAGGATTGAACATCGATGCAGAGGGTATGCCGTGTAGTGCTCACGAGAATGTTAAAGTGATGTTTGTAAACGTCGACAACTTGGTTAAGAACATAGACCGTAATTGCACATGTAGCGTATAACAATTAAGCTAGCCCTCTTGGCCAAGTGGTAAGGCGTCGCACTCGTATGGCGTAAGCCAGAAATGACATGCGAAGATCACTGGTTCGATTCCAGTACGGGGCATTGAAATTAATCTTTTGCTGTTTGACATTGCTTTTTGCACCTTGTTTCGGAGTTCGTGATGATTCTATGGTGTTGAGCATTGACAGCATTTATTTTTGCTGGTACCTGCCACGTGATGATGCGGTTTGGGTTGGGAAGGAGCGTCGGTCGTTGTTATACCTTCCAGACTTACCTATAGATGGTTAGAAGTACTTGAGTGTACCTCCTACTTCCTTTAGCATTCGAATTGTTTCTGCCTTCAGCAAACAATGCTGTAAAGGATCTGGCCTGGGTTTGCCAGGATGTTAGCCCAGACCATAAGCCTTTCGCAGCTATACTCGATGACCCATGGTAAGTTAATTGCGGCCGCTTTAAGACAGATGCTAACTTTTACAAGATAAAACGCCATCGAGAAGCAGTTGTGCCCTCTTCAAAGATCCACAGCTACTCTGATGGAATTAGTCTCTTGAAATTCCTCGCCCATAGTAGCAGCAACAGCAACAACACCGAACCTAATCACTCCTTTCGAAAGACATCTCACGGCGCGAATGGAACGTTGACACCAACAGCTTGTTTGCGCTTGAGCTGATCATCAAGTTGAGGCAGGGGCCCGTGAAGAGGACACAACTGCCTCTATGATGCTTTGGGTAGCCTCCCCGGCATGTTGCAGATAACAGCAGCAGCAACAACAACAGTAGCGACAGCCACAGCAACGCAACAGCAGCAGTAACAAAGCCCTTCTGCCTTCCTTGCTACCTGATTCGAACAGCTTCTCGCAGCCCGACCTGGGCTGTTTGGTAGCTCTTGGGCGCGAATGAACATGGATACCAACAGCTTGTTTGCGGTCGGGGCGAACCAGAGGCACATGAAGAGGGCACAACTGCCTGTCTGGGTGATGGTGAGGCTTGGGGTAGCCTCTCCAAGCATCACGAAGATAGCAACGACACTGCAGCGACAACCGCAACTAATCCCGGATACAGCTACATATTCTATTGAGTACCGGTCACCTACACCCAAGCAATAACAATAGCAGCAGCAAAAATGACAGCAGCAGCTGCAAAAGCAACAGTGCCCGTCTCCTTTCCTTGCTACCTGCCTCGAAAAGTCTCTCGCTGACGACCCAAGCTGCTTGGAAGAGCTTCTTCGACAGCTCCGGGCGGCGCATTTCTCTCTGAAAGAGTACGATTCTTACGAGAACATCCCGGACATCGTCGCGGACTAGAAGACGCTTCGTGTCCCAGCCGATGAATTCGTTCGTTACGGCGAAAGCTTCTCCAACTCAAATCATCTCCACAGGCATTGGCTGCGTTAAACAAGGGAGCAGATACCAAGTCTCGTGCCCTGCCCAGGCAACAACAACCTTGGCTACGGGGGCTTATAAGACGGGGATGGCAGATCAGTTTAGGGAACATTAGACCAGGCTCTTAGGCTAACCTTTCCTGTAGCCTAAAGCTTAGAAGTCAGTCCTCAATAGACTCCAGTCAAATAATCACGATACTGTCACTCAAAGCCGCGTTATGTGTGCATTCAGTCGAAGAAAAAAGAAAAAGTTCCGTATTGGTATCGAGGGTACTATGACCCATCATGTACGAAATCCCACCCATCCTGAAAATGCTGCCGTCGGAGACATCCTATCCAACCGATCATACGCCAAAATCCATTATACAAAGAAAATCCTGTCAGGTGTCGTATACCCATCCATAACTCCAGTCGCTTTCATATCTCATTTAATGGTCCTCAACATCTGCCGCACAAGCTTCCTCCTCTTCCTTCTGTCGTTGTTTTTTAGCATTAATCGCCTTCCTAAGTTTTATGGCAGTCTGCATGTCCACTTTTGCATCATCAGCTTCAGTCAGGCCAAACTGGTCCCAGCCCAGTTCACGAATATCGATACCGAGATCGGCGAGCGAGACAAAGCCGGGCGCTGTAGGGGCGGAGGGAATGTCGTCCACCCAATCAGAGTCAGAATCTTGATCGAGTGACGCTTTACCAGTGTGGCGAGGTGTGTTGGTACTCCTGCGACTCTGTCGCGATCTTTGTTGAGATCGGTTGGGCGTCGACTTGCTGCTTCGTGTGCTAGGACGACGTGTGCTCTTTGGACTCTTTGGCGTCTTAGGGCGTTTGGCGACGACAGGCTCGACAGGTATCTCGGGGAGGGAGAGAGGCTCAACAGAAGCCTTAAGGATAGGCACAGGTTCAAAGAGACCTGGTAGACCCGCTCCGGTTCCGTAGGCGTCTTTCATTAGAAGTTCCTCTTCATTACGACGCTTCTCCTTCCACGCGACGAAGGAGTCTACTGAATCCTCGCTTGCATCGGAAAGGTAAAGATCCAGGTTGGTACCTTCACCAAAAGGGTGGCCGAGATCCCGCTCGATTTCCCTTCGCGAAGGAACCAATGTATCAGCGGAGAACTCGTCATCGCCTGCGTTGTAGTAGCTGGTTTCTTCCGCTGATTTGTTTTGTTCAGGCTCCGGATGCAATTTGATTGACGGGGGAAGAGATGCGTCAATCGATGTGCTTGGGGTGTGGTGTCCCACAGATCTAGGGAAGGGATTGCTGGAGAAGCCAGAAGACATTGTTGATGGTGTGACGCATGGTTGCGCCTTGAAAAGGGATGATGTTCGAACGGGGATATGCTCGTTGATGTCGTCTAGACGCTGACTGCGAATGCTGGTCATGGTGCGAGATCGATTAAATGACTTGTCCATGGACGAAGCACTGGTGGGACGTGAAAAGTGAGACATCTCGTTCAGAGACATGGCCAAGCCTCCATGGTATGATTCTGGACGTTGATTGTGCGTATTATGGTGGTCATAGCCATAGCTTGGTTCGAGGTACGAAGTGGATCGGTGCGCCGAAAGTCTAAACCGTGATGGTACAGTTGGGAACGGTGCAAAGTCTTCATCATCTTCTTCAACTGGTTCAATCTCGACATGACCAAAGCTCCTGCCTCGACTTCGACCTTCGCTTGTCCTTGGCCTTGATCGTTGTACAGGTGGAGGTGATGCTGACGGTGGTGACAATTGTGGTGGCAATAGAGTTGGAGGTGATGGTGGTCTATCGTAAGAAAAGCTCGAAATTGAGGGATGTAAGCTGAGAGGTCTTGGTTTGCGACTCTTTTCTTCTTCTTCTTGGGGAGAAGCAAATGCGTTGAATGATCTTCTGCGGTCTGCCTTGGACAATGTCGGTGCTCTCAGACTCGCGAGACTCGCTTTAGGAGACTCGGATCGTTTTTCACGGAGATGAGATTTGCTGGTTCTTAACAAATCGTTACCAATTGGACCAGAGTAAGATCTTCTCCAAACTGATGAATTAGATTTCGACCGCTTGTCCCGCTTCGTCCCGGCGTCACCATGGGGGACACCAGGATAAGGGGCGCAGTCATCATCATCATCCTCTTCGTATTCACGGTCGTTAGTGGGCAGCTCTAGGTGACCACTGCCGGAGAGTCGGTAGTAGGCTTTTGTGGCGGCGCTATTAAGGTTCAGACCGTTATCGCCCATATTTCTCTCGGCAACGTCTTCATCGTACTCTCGCGCACCGGTAGCCGATAGCCGTGAGCGGAAGTTTGGATGCGAAAATTCACCCTGTGCATCAAGAATATCGATAAATGAATGGCGCTTGTCTTGAAATGAATCAATAGAACTCTCTCGACGGTGGTGGGTTGGAATAGAGGGTACTGGGGGTGGTTTCTCAGTGCGACCTCTTGAGAGTTTCTCAGGAACACTCCAGGCTGAGTTTGAGCTTCGAATACTGCGTGAAAAAGAAAGTGGCCGTGAAGCTGTAGAGTTGTCTTGGTTGGGCGCTGTTGTTGGTCTCGGTTCACCGTGAAATCGAGGCACCATGGGAGGAGGTGCTATAGAATCATAACCATAATCATCTCGTGAAACCGTTGACAATTGCGCTTGGCTGCGTTTTCTGGCTGCCCGCTGCAGTTGATCCAAGACGTTAGGGCCATTACCAGACACTGGAAATGTTCCTGGATCCTTGTCAGCTCTTGTCTTGGTTTTCTGCATATCGCATATACCTTGAATTGGTGGTATCGAAGCTATAGTCGCATTATATGATTGACCCTTGACTGAAGCCCTCTTCGCATTCGATTTGCGGGTAAAAAGGTTGCTGAAGAAGCCCATGATGATAACCGTTACCCTGCCATGCAGGTCGGCATCAAGAGAGGTGACCGCGGGTTATGAATTGATTCGAGTGGCCAGCTAAGCAATGGAGGCAAATTAAAGCTGAGGTCTCAAGGACCATTCGTAAGCATTCCGACCTGAGATAAAAAGTAAGAGGGGTCCAAGAAAAAAGGAAGGTACGAAGGGGTGTTTTAGTAGAAACAGAAAGAGGGAGAGAAAAGAAACGAAACTAAAACGGAACGTCACAATCTTTGGACTAATGCAGGCCAAACGATTGAACGGATCCAGATCCAGATTTTTGGGATCTGGGGGGGCAGTCTTTAGTCTTTAAAAGATGAAGGGCGAGGGTGTCTATTCGAGAGTCATAGCATTTGATTTGGAGCTGCTATCCCTGGTTGAGAATCTTCCGTGCAAGCTTCCACTTAGCAAGATCCTTGACCGAAAACAGACAAGACACTTGGTTAAGTACAGGGGTAAAGGAAACTAACAATGACGCCAACCGAGTAAAGAGGAGAAGAAAAGGACCCGCGCTTAGATGCGAATGGGGATTCTAAACATGGGCTAAAAAGGAGTCGGACCCAGACTAGAAGAAAGTGACAGGCCACGGTCTATCTGTGCGTTAGTTTTGATACAACAAAATGACATTTGACTCCAGTCTCCTTGCGAGTCAATGGCATTCAATTCATTCTACACCAACATGAGATACAGATTGTGTCAGACACACAATTCTTTCCAAGATATTCTTTGTCTCAAGATGATCGAATGATCGAATCAGAGGCTGATTGTCCCCCAGGATCCGGATCAGGGGCGTCTGACTTGCAGCTTGCACTGTAGGTCAAGCGCTTGGGGCATGGACCCCCCTGAACTCTAAAGTCTCTCTCCCTGGAACAGCCCAGAACACAGAACCAGGCTGATCGATGCAGGGACCACAACTTTGCTTCAGGGGTTTCTCTGTTACTGTCCGAGTGACACGGGAGAAATGCTGTGCACACGGGATGGCATTTAACGAGAAGCATTAATAAATGACCATGGCAAAAAGGGACAATATCCGGAAATAATGAGGCCTCTTGTTGGAACGTTTGCGATGGTCAAACTGGGGATCATCAACGGTATTAACCGACCCGACTGACGCCATCTGCAAACTTTTGAAACGGCGTGGCGATATTCCGAATTTGGTTTCTGATCAACATGGGTCAACTTATTTTAGGCTACGTACGCAAGAAATGCTCAAACAAGACCTTTTACCTGACACGTACTCAGACGCATGAAGCAAATAAATGAGATATGACTACAAAAAATAATATGCGACCGGCTTATAGAGCCCGCATTCCCGATATCCCCACGTTGGATAACACGTATATCACGGCATTACTTTTGTAGGCGAGACCGACTGCTTGGTTCGGGAATCATGTCAAATGAGGAGATAGCAGAGAACAAAGGAGTCAAAGGAGATTCCCGTTGTGGGTTTTAACCTGAGTTTACAAGGCTGACCTTACCTAGGTTGTATCTACAGGGGATGAACCCTTGAGGTTTGTTAAGCGAAACGAAGAATGAATTGTACACCTCCGAGTCATTGATACAGCAACGCGATGCAATGTATACCATGTAACCAAACAGATCATCTGTGTTACATGAACACAGGAACGGGCCGCTGCCTGAAGAAATGATGATACCGTGCCTTTCGTGTATAAATTACCATGTGGTATTTTGTTACTCTGCTTGTGCTTGTGTTCATGCTCGTGGCTCTCACTGTAACCTTTGTAATTGAGATCGTTTCACACCGATAGTTACAAAGCATCATGAGATCACTATGCAGTAGCTGATCCCAATCACCTTGTTACTAGTGCAAAACCGGTTCCGCGAAGCGACACGAGAGTTGTAACAGTCACGTCGCGATTTGTGACATGAGCTGTGAAATCTGACCTGTCTGTCTTTGCCCATAAAATATTGCTTTTTCTTACCGTCATCGATGTTTCATGTAGGATTTGTTTCTTCCAGCACGTGGTCAACTGTTCCACTGTCCTCACTTTGCTTTTTTTCTTCACCGTTTTGGTCTCTGATGCTTGTCATTTAACATAAAGTCAAACTAAAGAGACGGAGGATAAACTAGAGGTGACAATCAATATGGCAGCGCTGATCAGGCCGCTAGGAAAATATTACGAGAATGGGATCAGCAGTCATAGCGATGATTTCGGTCGATTGTTCCTGGACCATCTTTGACGCGATTGGCGAGGCTAATCAAATTAGATTAGTTTAGGTGAGGGTGTTGAGTCTTTATGATGAGGTTACCCTATAGACTCAGCGTAGATTTCATTTTAATTCCAGATTGAGTCAGAGAGTAGTTATTTCTCTTAGCGCTTCCGATGATCTGTTTAGTTTTCTGATCGTCATTGAATTATTTATGAAAGGACATTAAGTGAGGTCGTGTTGATGTTAAAAATGTCCTCTGAACGGAAGGTTCAAGTGAGGTCTTTAGCGACGTCATAAATACAGCCCCGCCAAGTGTACGTGGGGTTGACCTGCCTGAACTCGCCCATCAGTAACCCAAACCAATACCATCAACAACACATCTTGCATACTGCATCAAACATCTTCAAGCGAAATTGACGATACCAGAAAATATGTCTTTGACTACAGATCCCGATCCTTCCGGCGGCTGCCCAGCCTTCATTCCCCTCGAAGCGAACCCTCAACTCATGACCACGCTCATCCACAAGCTCGGTATCTCTGACGCTCTCGAGATGCACGACGTCTACTCCCTGACCGATCCCGACCTCCTCGCTTTCATCCCCCGCCCGGCGCTCGCTCTTCTTCTTGTGTTCCCCGTTAGCGCCGTGTACGAGAGCCACCGCATGGCAGAGGATAGCTTGGCAGATGAATACAAGGGCAAGGGAGATACAGAGCCTGTCTTGTGGTGGCCTCAAACGATCAAGAATGCCTGTGGTATGATGGGCTTGCTGCACGCTATTACGAATGGAAATGCACGAAACTTTATCCGTACGTTTACTCTGCATCTACGAGGATATAGCTAACATCTAGCAGAGGAGGGATCTACCCTCGATACCATCGTCAAGAAGAGCATGCCTCTCGATCCTCGCGGCCGCGCAAAGGTTCTCGAATCCACACCCGAGCTCGCGAATGCCCACAAGGAGGCTGCTACCCAAGGAGATACTCCCGCGCCTGCTGCCGATGACGATGTAGAGCTGCACTACGTTTGCTTTGCTAAGGGAACGGACAATGGACTCTGGGAACTCGATGGACGACGAAAGGGACCTATCCGACGAGGCGATTTGGAAGAGAACGAGGATGTGCTGAGTACCAAGGGTCTGACTCTGGGCGCCCTGAAGTTCTTGGAGCGCGGGGGTGCTGATTTGAGATTCAGTGCTGTTGCGCTCGCCGGATCTGTTGATTAGATTGGACTACGATACCCATGATGATATGAAAGAGAAATCTTGATGAGAATTTGTCGGGATACGAGTTATGTCTGCCGTGCCTGTGAATCAAATTGGCCAAGTGGTCTCAATTAAAGTCACGATGATCCGTGATGTTTACAGCCTGGTTGGAACCTGGGGCTGAAGGCCAAGCTAGTGCTCGGTTATTTGAGAAGCTGAAAGGACAAAGCCGATTCCTGAAGCCACATCTCGCTCAGCTCCCCACTTCAAGGCAGCGACTTTTAAAGTAGGTATATATCTGTCCGGTCTTCCTTCAGAAACAGAAGATCATCTAGAATCATCAATCATAATGAGTAAGTCTCGATTGTTTCTGCTGGCACTGAAGCTAACAAGTCTAGAAATCGCTCGTTGGCTCTTGGGACGAGGTACCGAACAGGTTGGTTTGGTGCTAGGAAATGACACATCCGGAAAAACAACGTTGATTTATAGATTGAGATACGGAGAACCTGTCCAGACTATTCCGACCATTGGTTTCAATGTTGAGACATTTGAGTACCCAGATGGGGATAAACTCACGCTATGGGACATTGGAGGTGGGTTGTTGCCATGTGCCGTGAATCTGACTAACAATAGCAGGATGCGATAAAATTCGACCTCTTACTCAACACTACATGCTAAAAGATCGCTTCATCATATTTCTCCAGAGCTGCGAAGACTTGCATCCCGATAGAATCGAGTTTTCTATGGAGTATCTTCGCATGTCGATGAGTATGATGGAGGGATTTGAAGCAAAGAATATGTTTATCCTGTTCAACAGGCAGGATCACCTTTCACCAGAAGAAGCAGCAAAAGTCGTCAAGGACCTCAAGGTGGTTATCGAGAAGGAGATTAAGCCATACGAGAACAAGCTCGATATTAGGATCTTGGACTATCCTGGCTTCAGCGCGTTGAATGGTACACAAGTGCATTCCGCTATTGAAGAGATCAGAAAGGCTCTGAAGCCTGTTAAGCCAGCACAAAGCACAAAGGCTGAAATCGAACAGAGAGAGAAGGGTCCGAGTGAAGAGGAGCTCCTCAATCGGACCAGACAAGCAAATGCCAAAAGTGCCGACGCGAAAACGTTTTGGAACGCTTTCATGGACGGTAGCCTTGAGTCTTGGGACCATTATACCCATCTCAGGGCCGGCTTCTTTGTCATGCACGATTGCTTCGCTAGGGGTTTGGGTCTTTTGGAATGTGCAGATGAGTTTATGGCGCATTTGAATCGACTGAGGGAGGGAAATCCTGAGAGATTTCGCAATACTGCGCATAAGTATGTCCCCTCTGTCTACTAATGTCCTGATACTAACCTTTATAGAACAATGACGATATTTTGGCTTCATCAAATCCAAGTCGCTGCTCTCGAGCACCAGGCAAGCAAATCGCTCGAAAAGTTCCCTGCACAGGAAGAGTACGCGGACATCGTCTTTTCGGCACCAAGCCTAATGAACTCTGGGCTTTGGAGAGCTTACTACACCAAAGACTTGCTCTTCACACAAGAGGCTAGAGAGAACTGGCATCTTCCTGACCTGCAGCCACTCCTACAGTCAGCCAAGTTGCCTCCGGGAAGCCGCAACAGCAGAAGCCCGCAAACGACGTTGATCGACTTCCACGCTTTGCCTTTTCGGTGGTCCAAAAGACGTTGACCTCTAAACTCAGACGTGGAGGAGTCGTCAAGCAAGCCCTTGAAGCTCTGCAATCATCTACAATGCGCCTTCGCGCTTCAGACCCTTCAATCCCTACCTACTCCGAGACACAGGCCTACTTCTGGATTCAGATCATCCACGCCTATATCCGCTCCTTGGAAGCGAAGGACTCATCCGTGAAGAATAACTTCAACGGCCTCGGTACGGCTCTCACCTATGAAGCATTCAAATCTCTGTTTGGCATAACAGGTGAGGAGTGGCGTCAGTACTACTCGCAATCTACATGGGAAAGCATTCCAGCCCGAATGAGCTTCGTGAACCCCGACAAGAAAGCTCTGCCGAACGTGTTTGGTCTGCCATCGGAGGCTAGAATGGATCTTGCTCGGTCGCAGATGGTTAATGCGATAAGTCATCGCTTGGCGGCACCTTCAGACCTACCGCCCCGCGAAGAGCTAGACTTTCAAGCCGCTATTCTCATCGATGAAGCGAAGCTTATACCCGAGTCCGAACTCAACGTCGCCAGCCACGCAAGTCTTCTGCGCTTTCTTTTCAACAGTATCTCCGGGCAAATTGAGCCTGATGCCAAAAAGAGCGCTGCCTCAATTGCTTCATCAGCGGCATTGGAAGTCGCTAAACAGGTCGGTTTGACGCAGAGTATGTTCTGGGTACAGCAAATTCAGATTGCCCTGGCTGGCAGAAAAGACGTGAAAGGTTTTGAGGAGTTTGTAAGAGGAAGTTCGCATTTAGTGTACGAAGATCTTCCGTTTACTCATTATTCATCTCAGTTGTGGGAGAGTGCTGAGGCGAGGGAGACCTATGTGCCGCCTGATAGACGGGCGGTTTCTAGCGTTATCACTGGAAAGGCATGATACGGTATATCAATTGGATTAGAAGAAAACATACCATTTATTAGAGAGTTGATAGAGATATTGCGATGTTCTTGAGATTGTCTGTGACTTGGGCAGAACTAATGTTACCTACCACTCAGCGTGATGCTTGGAACACTGCATCCATCCCTAAGACCGCATGTGCCGACATTATTGTCCCATCTAAGAGCTCTGCCAACTCCCACTTCTTTATCAGCTAGATATTTCATGATTGACATCGGCAGATGTAACTTATGACGCAAAACCTTGAGTCTATGTTACAGCTTCGTCAACTCAGATGTGCATCATGATGATATCATGCTACAACCTGATGCTTTGATAAACAGCTGATAATACATAGAAGGACACGATTGATAACAGAGAAACCACCAAACTGTTACGGACAACTCACTGTATCAATTATAAGCTCGAAATTGAAGATGATGTCTCACGCCGGCCTCCTCAAAGTCGCCCGCCCAGCATGGCGAGCTTCATCCGCAATCCCCAGAGCCGCTGCTCGACCTTTCTCAGTGTCTCGTAATCTCAGAGCAACTACTCCAATTCTGTTAGAAGATAAAGAGAAGGGCTTCGGCTTCGTTCGTCATAACAATCGTCCGCCAAAGCCTCGATCGGTGGGTGTGACTGAGATTCGAGGACCGTACTACTCTGTTATGGGAAAGCGATATCTCCAGGATGTTTTAGAGACGTGAGTATGACGGATAACAGCTCGTAATAGTTCAAAGCTGATTGCTTCCAGTATGGGTCACCATGTAGATGGCCTCAAGTTCGCTGGCGGGTCTTTCTCGCTGTTTCCAGAGGACAAGCTGAAAGAGCTTATTAATCTCGCCCATGAGCACAACGTCTACGTATCAACAGTAAGTCTTCTCTCACAAATAACGAATATATACTGACCATTAACAGGGCGGATGGATGGAGCATATCCTTCTGCAATCTAACCCAGGCTGGGCAGTAGACCAGTACCTGAAGAAGTGCAAACAACTCGGTTTCGATGTGATCGAAATTTCAGCTGGCTTTCTCTCAATCCCCCAAGATGACTGGCTTCGTATCGTAGACAAGGTCCACGCAGAAGGTCTTATCGCTAAACCCGAATGCGGTATTCAATTCGGTGCAGGCGGCGACACAGAAGCGTCAGAGCTGTCTTCAATCGGAACATCTGACCCTTCAAAGATCATCAACATGGGCAAGCGTTTCATCGACGCTGGTGTTGAGCGCATCATGATTGAGAGCGAGGGCATCACCGAGAATGTCAAGAGCTGGAGGACAGATGTTATCCAACAGATATTGAGGGAATTGCCTCAGGAGAAGGTCATGTTTGAAGCTGCGGATCCAAAAGTGTTCAATTGGTATATCAGAGAGTTTGGTACCGACGTCAATTTGTTTGTGGACCATTCGCAGATTGTGCAGTTGTCTTGTTTGAGGGAGGGTATTTGGGGACAATCTGATACGTTTGGGTCGGTCGTCAACTATAGGCCGTGATTCCAAATAAATTGTTGATAAGATTAGGTCAATTGAAGAATTATGTTCGAATGGTGAGCAGTTGATGATAGATCGTGATGCAATCGCGATGAGCAGGAGCTGCCCCGCGACGGACGCATACTGACATCATCAGCGACACAGATAAATAAGGCACTCGACACGCTCTTTCCTTCCAAATCTCAATTCTCTCAATTTTTCAAACAAGTAATAACCGATACAATAATTCCTTACCTTTAACCAATTCACAAATAATCATCCGCAACCATGTCTCAAGCTGGAAAAGATGGTACTTTCCAACCCGTTCCTGAGGCTCAAGCCCAGGACCTCCCTGGGTACGTCACAATAATCTCACCACCAAGAACAGAGAACTAACTTGCGACAGAACTGAGAAGGCTATGAACCCTACTAGCGAGCCTACCAAGCTAGAGGGCAAGAATGATTTCGTCGAGTACCGGGCTGCCAACAAGCTCTCGAACACCAAGGCCCTCATCACCGGCGGAGAGTAAGTCTCACCACCCCTTCGATTCACTAATTGAATTTGTTTCTGACAAATCTAGCTCCGGTATTGGTCGCTCAGTCGCCGTTCTATTTGCCCGCGAAGGTGCTGACGTGACAATCGTGTACCTCCCCGAAGAGCAAGAAGACGCCGAAGAGACCAAGAAGATGGTCGAGAAGGAGGGCCGCAAGTGTGTTTTGTTCCCCGGAAACCTTATGGACAACGATACTTGCAAGAACGCTGTCCAGAAGCATGTCGATGAATTCGGCAAGATCCACGTCTTGGTCAACAATGCTGGGAAGCAGATTATGTGCGAGGACTTCAAGGATATCGATTTGGAGAATGTCGAGAGTACTTTCCGAAGCAATATCCTCCAGATGTTTGCCATGACGAAATATGCTCTTCACCACATGGAGAAGGGTGGCTCGTAAGTGAAAATCTAGATGTGTAATTCTCCAGCTAACAGGTGCAGCATTATCAACACAACTTCCACAGTCGCCTTCCGTGGTACCGCCGCGATGGTCGACTACGCCTCTACAAAGGGCGCCATCACCTCATTCACACAATCGCTGTCCAAGCAGCTCGTCAAGAAGGGTATCAGAGTCAACGCCGTCGCTCCAGGACCGGTGCATACTCCTCTCCAGCCGGCTTCTCGTCCCGCTGAGCAGATGGAAGGATTTGGAAAACAGTCACAACTGGGCCGTGTTGGACAACCGAGTGAGATTGCTCCAAGCTATGTGTTCTTGGCTTCCAAGGACGCCACGCTCTTCCACGGACAGGTGCTTCATGCCTATCCTCTTGGCGATTAAAGGTTTATGGAATGTGGAAGAACGAAAATTGTGCTGTGATAATTTGAGTTGATAGCGATTTCGAATCCATTATGAACAACGAAGAGTGGTGTTTATCTGGTGATGTACTGCCAATGGCTTGACGAGACTTCGACTCTACTAGCAATATTGTCAATTGAGAAGAATGCACTGCTGAAGTGTTTCTCACCTCTCCATAATCCCAATGACGGACATAATACGCGAGTTCGGCGAGAAAGACTCTCCCCGCTTATCGCCTCAAGGCCTCGTCACCGCAACCTCAAAGGATGCCCCAACAATTCTAAAATGTGATATAAGCCACCATGATCCAATATATCTGCATGTTTCAACAAAGTAGGAACGTGATCCTCGCGACACTCTCTTTTCAGTTGCAGTCCAAAGACTAGCCTCAATCCTTGCCTCTATTCCGAGACATGACCACCGTATTGGTCGTTAGCCGCATCGTGAGTTTCCGACCAGCCAGCCACGTTTTTCGAACGCACCAATTGACGAAGCAGTGGAGATCAACCGTTTGGTTCGGGCTAGTCCAGGAGAGCGGCAGCGGGCCGTGAGACTAGTCAGATCTGATTCATCTCATGGTCTAGACTCAGCTCAACCGCAGCATGTCCAATGAAAGGATTAGGAGCTTACCGGTGAGAGTACATGAAGCTATAGGCGGAGAAGGTTCAGCTTTGTCTCGGTATGTGATATTAAAGGTTCTTAAGCTGCGGGGTTGAAGAGACATGAAGGATGATGTGTCGTATATCGGCATAACCCGTTGCGGGAGGTCAGCTCGCCACTTTGTCAACGAAGTATGGAGTAGTTAGACTGAGAGTCTATGGGAGAACTTTGGCTTATAGTATAGTATTTTGTATAAATAGGAGAGACTGATCGTGTGAATAATTCTCGTACCCATCCATCTTCAATTACCATTATTGCACTGTCTCAAGATGTCTACCCCAAAAAGTGCCACTGAACAACACCAGAAGACCGCGGCCTTCAAGCACATGTGGGCTCGTTATGTCGCCCAAAAGGCTTTTGATGACGACGTGAAGGCCGTCACTGCGCGAATGCTCCAAGCGCAGGCAGATGTTCCAGATATGTTCCCCGAGAAAGTCCACGAGGGTGATGCCGTCAGCAAAATCCTCCACAAGTGCCAGAAGGTGACTGGCGTCGGACTGGTACCCAAGAAGCCTGGCCATCTGGAGATCGGTATCGTTGGTGCTGGTGTTGCCGGACTCTTCACGGCTCTTCTGTTTGACTGGTTGAACGAGGAGTGTGCAGCTGACGGACTCAAGATTGAGTACGACATCATGGAAGCAGCCAAGATGAACAGACTTGGTGGTCGTCTCTATACCCATCATTTCTCGACCGATCCGCATGATTATTATGATGTCGGAGCCATGCGATTCCCCAACAACAGTATCATGAAGAGGTCAGTTTCATTACTCATCATATCGATCAACTGCTCACCAGCTTAGAACCTTTCAATTGTTCAAGCATATCGGAATCGAGCCAGGCAACGGTGGATTGATCCCTTACTACTTGACCGATGATGACAACGTTTGCCCTTCCTATTTCAACGACGTTTGTGGAGTTGGAAACGTCTGGACTGATACAGCAAATGACCCGTTCAAGATCAACTGCGGGCTTCCGCAGAAAGAAAGGATTCCAGAGCAGTGAGTTATCCTCCATGAGTGGTCACTGGATACCTAACAGCCATATAGTCTGCTGAAGACAGATCCTTCGAAGCTGGTTGCGCGGTCTTTAAAGTACTTCATTGACATGGCCGAGGATAAGTTTAAGGCAGCTATCGGTGAAGATGACCCAAAGGGACCAAAGCATACAGAGCTCTGGGCGTTCTTAATGGCAGCCGACAAGCTAAGCACTCGCCAGTTCCTTTCCTCGTAAGTGATTCTTGGTGAGTTTCGCGATTGCCTCCACGACTGACTTGTCTCAGAGGAGATGGTGATAGGAAGATCGAAGCAGGGGAGGAGCTGGACAACAGTGGGCCCATCCCGGAGGGACCAGGATTCAACTACAACACAATCGAGTGGCTTGAGTCGGCGACTTAGTAAGTGATCGAAAGCCGAGTATTTGACAACCTACTAATAAGCCCTTTAGTGGTACTGGCTGGTATGATCAGTCTCTTACCGAATGCATCCTTGAGGAGCTTGACTTTGCTACTCCTGAAACAGAAGCAGGCAAGCCAAAAGTCAACTACTGGTGGTGCATTGACGGAGGCGCCCAAACAATCGCAAGGAAGATGGCTACCAAGATTAAGAAAACGATCCAATACAACAGCCAAGTCGTCGCCATTGATGCCCAGGTAGAGGAGCGCAAGAAGAAGGGGCCCAACGAGTACACAGGAATGAAACTCCGCATCAACAAGAACCAGGTCATCAAGGAGAAGGAGTACTTTGCCATCTTCAACAGTACTACCCTTGGTGCCCTCCAGCGAATGGACCTCAAGGATGCTGGTCTGCTCTGGGGTACGAAGCAGGCTATCCGTGCCCTTGGCTACGGCGCCTCTTGCAAGGTCGGAATTAAATTTGAATCAGCTTGGTGGCAGCAGGAGCCTTTCAAGATCAAACAGGGTGGTATCGCACATACTGATCTTCCACTTCGGGTGTGTGTGTACCCATCTTACAACATCGAGTCGAACGAAGGAGCGGACTGGGACCCCAAAAAGCCTGCTGTTCTTCTATGCTCGTACACGTGGGGCCAGGACGCCCAGCGCATCGGATCCCTGATCTCTGCCGAGACTCCCAAGAATGAAGAGCAACTTCTCTCAGTTCTCTTGCATGACCTTGCACTTCTCCATGCCAAGCCAGATCAGGGCTGGGGCTACGACAAGCTTCTTGCCCATCTTAAGGATCAGTACCAAGATCATCATGCTTATGATTGGTATAGAGATGAGAACATGTCGGGCGCCTTTGCCTACTTTGGACCGAGTCAGTTCTCCAACATGTGGCAAGAGATCATCAAGCCCAATGCCTTTGGACAGCTGTACCTCATCGGCGAGGCATCATCATCGCACCACGCCTGGGTTGTGGGTGCGCTGGAGAGTGTCGTCCGCGCTGTGTATCTCATGTTCGAAGGTCTCCAAAAACAAGAACCCAAGAACGCAGCATACAACCGTGTTGTCAAGTTGCTGAGCCAGACACCACAACCGGAGTCTGAAGGTGGTAAGGTATTTGGATCAGATGAATCGGATCAGCCTCAGAAACTCCCTAGTGGTCTACCATTCTACCCACTGCCGGAAGAGATGCCCAAGCGGCAATTGAAGGCTCAATCTGATGCAAAACTCGTGCGAGACCCGTTGGAGGATGTCAAGTATGGGCCAGAGGTTTCTTTGCTGTTTTCTAGTGCCATGGTGGCACTCAGTTTGATTGAGAGTTTTGTCGAGCTGCAGGTCGAAGTACCGAAGGAGACCGTTTAGTAGATAATATGTGCAAGCATAGAGGCTACCGATAGGAGATGAAGTGTCAAGGATTTCCGTTGTGTACCTAGCACCAAGGTATCAGAAAAGCCGAATGAACGAAAGAATTCGGTTACCTGATGTTGATTTAGACCCTTCGTCATGGTGTCAGAAGAATTGGCCGCCGAGAGCATAAGAGATGAAATAATTTGGTCACTTTGCGAGCTAAGACGACCTTTTGGGCTAAAACATTTTGGTAGTCTAAGCCTTGGAGGATACTTCTTCTTCTACCATATTCATACAATCTATGCATCCCCGCGACGAAGAGCAGAAACGGGAACGTCGCGAACCTGGTGAGGTCGATCAACGTCTTCATCATAGCGAAGCAGGCGTTACGGTACCAGTCGTCGAAGCAGTTCCCTTCATCACGGGATATGCACAGCCGGGACATCAAAGAGATATATCGTCCCATAGTGAGCCACGCAAAGCACGTTCTCTGATCCAGTTCTTGCATGTGTAGATTTGCTCATCGTCTACATTCTGAAAAGCCGGATCGTATTGTGGGTCGATTATCACAGTCCTGATCGACATGAGATTGTCGGGGTCCAGGTCTTGCCAGGTCTCCGTGTATGAGACGAAGTCGTAAGGCTGGCGATACCAATCACATAGCGCTATCGTAATTTCTGGTCCTTGATATTTCTGTGAACTTTGTCCTGTAGCTTCAGCCCATGCGGTGAATAATTCTCCTTTAATGTCGTGTCGACGAGAGTTGTCAGAGTCTGCACGTGGGAAAACCGCTTTGCGCAACTGGGGGCATAGCAGCATGTCCTTCCATAGCTCAGGTCCCATGTAAACATTGTAGAGGGATATTCGCTGAAGGTTCGGCCATTTGGTCCACACTTGTGGCTCACTGTGGTCTTCTTTGGTGGCCAAGTACAGTTCGTCGTTGATGCTGACAAGCTCTTCGATATTGACCAGAGCCTCGAAACCCTCTCTGAGAAGCTTCCTAACGCCGAGCTCATCATCTGCAGGGTACAGACTGCGAAGTGGCATGTCCACAACGATAGTTGTGAGACTCGGAGCCAAAGTCAGGAGTAAGCTTTTGACAGCCTCGCACATGTCAATGTCCTCGAGCGGCGATGGCGGAAAGTCATCCTCTTCGGGCATTTCATCGATGGATTCAGGTGTTAAGCCCGGACTTGGATCTGGAAACAGACGAAGAAACAGCCTCGTAGGGCGATAAGCTTCGCATGACCGACCTGTAACTATACCCTGCTGAGAAAGAGAATCGCGACAACGGTAGAGACGATCTTTCGAGTCAATGTAGAGACAATTTTGCCAAAGCAGTCGGGTTGCAGTAGGGTTGACTGCTCTGGAGACCAATGTACAGCTGAGCAACGTTTTCGTGACGACATTTGAGGCGGAAAAGATCGATCGGTGAATAGTCCCGGGGATCAGATTCTCAATAACCAAAAGGATGACCTCCAAGGGTAATTTGACCCTGCAAGTCTTGTAGAAGTGGTTTTCCATGGATGAAAGAGAATAAGAGACAATATTTTGGTCGCTTTATGCTAGGCTAGCATTTAAGCCGCTGTATTTCGGCGCCATAAACCTTTGGAGACAGCTTTTCTGTTACCCGGTATCTGTCAATGCCAGATCGAGGCGGAGGAAGAAGGGATCGTTGCCTTCCTTTTCCCTTATAATGCCTGCCGAATGTTGAAGGAAGAGCGGAGTGACTCACGGGCTGTGAAGTGGGGTCGCTGGAGGACGGGAAGGAGCTTTGACAAGGCAACCGCTTATCGATTGCACTGCACCATTTCCACTGACGCACCCGATAATGGATGCCTTTCAGGGGTTATCAGCTATAAGCTGGGGGTTAAAAAGAATCGACTTCGATTTGTTCGATATTTCAACCTTCAGTCTCAGATGACCTCAAATATTATCAAATTCACTGCAACTGACTTCATAAACATGCTTCAACATACTCAAATTGCAAAAGTGAACCAAACTCCTAACAAATACCCGCTATATTACTCAAATAAACCATCAACTTTTATTACCACCCTCCTCCACGTCGTCCGAATCTTTTACCCTTAGGTTCTTTATTCCACGGCATTACCCGACCCTTTTGGTAATGTTTCGCATTCTCTGTCAATTCCCAATCACCCCATTTCTTCTCCTGACCTGTACTCACCAAAGAGACGATCAAAGTCGGCCTCGCCCTGGTCAACTCTCTCATGGATTTCATAAATTCCTTGTCCCTTTCATTATCCACTATAACAAGCGATTTCAGATCAGGAGCCCACTCGGGGTGTTCACGGAGTTCGTCAAACACCTCGCCGGTAAGATTCTCGGTTAAGCTCATACCACCGGAGACTTCTAGAATCTTGAGATTGGGCATACTCTTTAGGAAGGCAGCGATACCTTCGTCAGTGATTTCTCTTGTGCCTTGGAGTTCAAGACTCTTTAGGTTGGGCAACGCCGTGGCTAGACGGATAGCTCCTTGATTTGTGACGGCTCCGGCGTCATTCTTTGCGTCGTAACTGACATCTGTGTACCTGAACGCCAACTGTGTGATCTTTTCACGAACTTGACGTTGCAGAACTGCAATATCGTCGATGTGGTCACTGATTGATCCAATGTTAGTTCTGATTCAAGATACACTGTCGGATTGACTTACTCGGTCAAGACAAAGTGATGTCCAAAGGTAATGATTCTGGTGGTTGTTCCAATTTGTTTAAAGAATAAGCCATCCCACTCCCTTTCGCTGTAGTTAAAAGTGGCATCCTTAACACCTTTGAAGACTGGTTTCATGAGTCTTTGCTTTTGCCTTTCGAGACCTATAACAGGTGCATCTGCAGAAGAGTTGATCTTAGCTGTTCGAATTGGAGGCATTTTGAAGCAATGGTTAATATGATTGTCGAACGTTGAATTTTAAAGGGTCCGACAGAACGATGGGATACACCAAGTTAAATAGGCTCTCCACAGACGCGTATAGTGGGTGACGAAGTTGCTGTCTAATTTAATCAAACTATCCATTCGTGCCTGAAGGACCTTGCAAAGACGCAAAAAACTCGGATTGACCTGAACCTGAACCTAGGTATGTACAGATAGATCCCTGCTGATTCCGCGCGACAACATGATAGATCAAATTGATGAAGCTCAATCACATGCTATAATCTTTGATAATAAAGAACAAATGGATAAATATTGCGTCGATGTAAACCTCTTAACCTCTAGGTATCATATCTCAATCTCCAGCAACACGTATATATGCCCACCACCAAACGCCATGCTAAAAGACCAATCCCAAAAAGCAATTATACAATCTACAAGGGTCGTCACTAACGATCCGTCCCTGCAAATTTAACACTCTTCCGTCTCTCCCTCTCCCCCGTAGCAACCGCCCTCCCAGGACTTGAGCTCAAGATCCCGCCACTGCTCTTGTTCAATGCATCTCTGGCCATACCAACCGCTCTACTCTGGGGTATATCATTTCCGTCACTCTTCACAGAACGGTCTGTTCCTGGACGTGGACTTGAGCGACGACTGCTACTCGTCGCGCGATCGTCTCGAGCACGGGTCTTCTCAACCGTTGCGCGACCGATTTCGTCAGCTCGCGCGGTGGTTGTTTCCCCGCGGTAACGGCCCGGAAGACATGCATGACCACACCCGTCGAGGGGACAACAGCCATCGCTGAAGGTTGCTGAAGCACCAGTGTCGGGCGTATCAATTGGCGCATGCCATGCTTGAAGGCAGGATGCATGACCACCGTGTGCACAGCCGGGACAATACCACCACTCAGAAAGGTATGAGCCTGACGAGGCCATTGCAGTAGAGACCTCAATAGGAGTGAATTCTGCTTGTGTGGGTTCCCGATGTCCACAGATAGCACAAGGTGCCATAGACGTACGGCAGCGCTCGCAGGTCCATATCCCTTCTGGTCCGTTCTTGGGGTCAAGCTCTCTTGGCTTTTTGCATGAAGAGCAAAAGAAGCTAACCTTTCCATTTTGCTGGGCTGGCGTGAAAATGGCAGTGTAGTTTTCGCCCCATTGCGGAAGACCTTCCGGCCATCCTTGAACACAAAGGTTCCGTAGCAGTGACGCTTCGATAAAAAGACCCATTGACATTAGTCGAGAGTGGTGTTGTCGCAAAACCGCGCTTGCCTGGTGGTAGTCGATGACGAACTCGGGCACTAAAGGCTTCAACAGAAGAACAATAGCCGACGCATTGAGGGCGGAAGATCGAGACTCGTAGTGCAAGGCTTCTGTAATAGAGTTGTATGGATCAAGAGGTGAAACCATAGGTGAGTCGCCTGAAGTAACGGTGGGGAATGGGTATAATGGGTCGTCATCCCAGGGAAGATAGTCGGTCTCTACAACATGAGGTCGAAGATCCTTGTGAACAGGAAATAGGTCCTTTAAAGGACTAGCAGTCCGATTGGGATGGCTTGCCGGGGCCAGTAACTGCGGCTGAGGGGATTCCACCTTTGTTGGAAGTGATTGAGGTGCAGTCTTGACAGGCGAGTCAGATTCGACCGGTTCTGACGTTTGCGAAGGGTACGAATCGTCGGTTCCCATTGTGGTCTGCGATATTAAAAAGACCTCTTCTGGTGAGTCTGTTGTCGGTTCCTTGATGCGAGGTTTGGGTGAATCTGTGGGTGTGTCTCCCAGATGGACCTCCTCACCACGGATGTGACTTGGGTATTCCTCGTTCTCCTTTTCCATATCGGAAGCATGTCTCGCAAGACTCGAAAGCCAAGGGCCATTACTCTTAGAAACCGATGTCGGTGGTTGCTTGGTGGCATCAGAAGTCGAAAACATCTGAGCAAAACTCTCGTCCGAATCGTGACGTGTAACTCCCTGTACTTGAGGGCTCGCGGGTCCCAATGACAAAGGCTCTTTCTTCTTGGGAGGAACTTCGACAGCCTTGAGTAAGACCTCGGCGTCGTAAAAGTCGTATCCTTCAGTGCTAGAGATCTGTGAGCTTTCGGTCTCATGGCTGACGTCGGATATAGGAGCAGAGTCCAGACGCCGTCGGGGAGTGTCTTCGAACCGGTCATTTATGCCAGGCCCAAGACTTAATTCGTCAGGCTCTGAGACTGCTGCCAATTTCTTGCCAACTTGGGTGTTGTCTTTGTCTGCGGCATCAGCCGGTCGCGCAAGTGGCGTTGCGACGTTGGACGTGCTTTCGAATCCCAGGGCGAGGAGGGATCGAGTGCTTAGAGAGCGGCCGTTGAGTCCTGACATTGGAGGAGCTCGTCGGGGCGTCTCGTCGCCGGGAGTTCGACTGCCAGTATAAAGGTCAACGGGTTTTAACAATCCACTTCCCTTTCTCTCTTCTATCTTCACTTTGTGGAAGCGTCCGAGACGTGTATCCAGGTGGTACTGAGCGCGACGATCGAGAAGGATTCCAACTGTATACGACAAGATGCGCCATGTTTGGGCTAATCGGAACAGCGAAACACTTTCGGCTGCGCGGGCGTAATGTTCCATTATAATGTCAACTCGCTTATCGAGCGGTTTGCCATCTTCAACGTATGGAAGCTCTTGCCGGATCGTCTCGAGGTACAATCCAGAGAGATATTGGTAGATCTGTGTCGTTTTCACAGCAGGTAAACGACCAAAAGCCATTGTCTGTTGAGTCTTGAAGAGACCTGTGACATTAATGGCTTGGTCGAGTGCCAGAAATTGCTTATTATCATCAGCAAGACTGGAACCAGATGGTGGTGTTGTGCTCATCTGGGATCTTCCTGCTTTCCTGCGATTCCGCCGTCTAGGACCGAGAAAACTGCCCACTACATCCTCCTCTGAGTCGCTGCGACTAATGCTCAACATTGGGGCGTTGGGACTTGAGCCATAAGGTCCACGGGGTACTATTTCGGCATGGTGTGTGACTGGAGGTCGAGGTCGATTACTTGAATGGGATCGTTCGTCAAGGAACATCATGACGTCGCCTTTGGGGGAGAATGCCATAGATGAAGTCGATTGGCGATCGATAACCTTGGGCGCGTATGCGACGTCGCTTTGCGTGAAGAGTCCGTCTTGTCCGACAGTCCATAACATATCCTGATCTTGCCATAGTAGGGCTGCTGGCGAAGAGTCGAATCTCTCGATCTCTTTGTAAGGCATGGTAGGTCGAGCCAAGTCCCAGATGTGCACTGCTGAAGTTCCATATCGACGAGAGCTGCTATCGTCATAAGACACCGCGATCTGAGCAACGCGCTTATTCTGAGCTGTAGCAGACCAAAGACCTGGCCTCCATGCGATAGTCCAGATCGGCGCTGGGGTTGTAACAGACCACTTTGGCTTTTGCCTTTTGTCAGCTGTACTGCTGAGATCCCATACATGAAGCTTTGTATCTCGACCAGCACTGATCAAGTGATTACCGTCTGGATGCCATGCAATGGATGCGCATGCCTTCTCATGCGCATTTATTCTTAGCAAAGGGCGTGCTGGTTGGCGTACATCCCATTTGAGTACCACTCCGCCCTCAGTACAACAAGCCATCTCATGCCCAACCTTTGGTGACCATTTCACTTGACGAACCGAGTCGATACATTTCAACGGCGCGAACCGTTGCCGAAACGTTATACCGCCTCGTCCTTGGATAGGCGCCGATGTATCGAAAACACGCGCCATACCATCTTGACTACCCGAGAGCAGCCAACTCTTGAGGTGCGGATTGACATCCAGTGTGTTAACCTGTCGTGAATCCTCCTGCGTCTGCATATACTCCAATGGCTCCGCCGAACCAGACCCGACCCGAGTGATATCGTATGCGAAAATCTTGCCATTCGCGCAAGCCGTGAATATTGTCGAACTACCGTGCCATCTTACATCCCGTATACTAAGCTGATCAGCGGCCTGGTTGCCCTTAATTCCGGCAGGTTGAGCGGTAATAACAGCTCTCAAATCCACGCCCTCGCGAAAGTTGAAGTTGAAGTTCGAAGGGTCGTCGAGAACAACCGTTTTGAGGATATGGCCGCCCGCAAGGACAGCAGCTCTTCGATCGGGGGATACATCGAGGGCTAATATCGGAACTCCAGCTTTATATACGGCATCTTGGGACTTTGGCGGTCGAAACGAAGCGGCGATTGTAGAGGCAGGCGCACTTGTTATCGAGAGATTGCTCGAATCGCCTGCGGGGGTCTCGGTTGAAGCTTTGCCGAGGAGCTTGCGCATTATCCTAGAGTCGCGATTATACATGATTGCAGGTATAATGAGCCGCTTGCGACGCCATTGAGTATGATTCAATGGGCCATCGATGGCATATTCGATGGGTCTCGTGAATGCGATACGGGTCGATCTAATATGGATGGGATTTGGTGGGTGTTTGGGAAGTCGAGCCCGAGATGAGCTCATGTGGGTCCGAAGCCGGGATAATCACGTGCGATCCTTCGTTGTAACGGTCCAACCCACACGGCAGGCAGCTCGTCTCCCAACCCAACGGATCTAACGTTGTAACTTGACAAGAAAAAAATTCCTCTGTCGAAACTCAAGTTGTTCATCACCGCCAGTCCGATTCGACCAACTCAAATGACAGATACGTTCGTTGTATCTCTCTTGGATTCATCCGACCTCAACACCATCTTGTGGATCTGACATCTGCCAGTCTCTTGGCTTGCTCGGTAGCGACCCGCATCCTTAGCGTCCGTTGCCGACCCCTTGATATGCCAGCATTTATACCCCACCAAATAATACGGATACTCGACACTCGTTGAGCTTTGCCAAAACCTCTTCCCTGTACAGATATATCGCAATTCATTGATAATGCCGAATCCGAAGGATTCGGAGGAACCACCGTCCATTCGCTTGTTGCAATCAGTCATACGATGTCACACAACAGCCGGGGTCGAAAATTGCATCTAAAATAGGAACACTGCCTCAAGATGTCACCGCACTTCGTCATTTCTGCACCTATCCTATGCGATAAACGGAAATGCAAATGGCTAAAGTGCCTTACGGTTAGCGGCCTCCCTGGGCTGCCTGACAGCCTGGCGACTGCTGAGTGCCCAAGAAGAAACTACCGACATTGCTGCAACAGGGCAGAACAGGGCAGCAGGGCTAGCCTTAACGTTGAATGTCGCATCCATGCTACGCCGGAGCTAGAGCCACAAATGGGCCGTTGGTGACTCGAATCAAAGGCTACGTACGAATGGGGCCTGTATAAGGCTGAAATGCCATCACAGCGTCTCGACAACGAAACCATCTTTTGCGCAAACCTGCTTTCGATCTCTGGACAGACACGAAGGATTCATACTGCGAAGCTAGAAAGTTCCTTGATGGATGCCCTGCCCAGCATGCTAAGCTTTACTGAAAGAAGTCACTGCAATCTCCAGCGCGATTACCCGCTCCAATTTGGCAGGGGTGTGAGTGGGATGCTGCCACAACATGGGGTCCAAAAGGACCATGATTTGCGGATTGCGAATGGTCAGCTTACAGATCAGACCCTGCAACGATTTTTGAAACCTTGCTTAGCGAACATAGAGTTGCAAGATCGTCGTTATAAAGGATTACAGCAGCGCCCCCAATGGTCCTACCGCACTGGTTCTCGCCCTTTTTTCTCTTTCTCAGTATTCTTTTAATATTACGGCTGTTCCCTTGACGATCTTCGGTCGAGTTTCGTTTTGCGATTTGGGTTACGATGAGTCAAACTCAACAGCTTCCGGATAGTGAAGGCCTTCAGGTCGACACTCATGCTGAGCAGGCTGCCAAAGCCCCGGAGGTAGCCGGATATAATCAGAATGGACATTACTATGTTTCGCCTGAATACCAGTCTCCAGCTCCCCAGGGACAAAGACCTCCCTTCGGTTTGGGACTTTGGGCATTCGCTGGACTTGTTGCTCTATTAACAGCAATTGTCGTTGGTGCTGGTGTAGGTGGAGGATTGGGCGCTGCCTTAGCAAACAAATCGTAGGTTGTGTACACCAGACAAGAGTATCAATCATTGACCAGTTTGTAGTAGTGATTGTTCGGCAGATTCTGCTGTAGACGCTCCTCGCGCGACAGCAGAGCCAACCTCATGCCCAACCCTCGACAATAGCACATCTACCGAAAACGCGACAGCCCCTTACGTTCCTAGGTCTCCCTCCACGGTAGAGAACCTGGAGCTAAATTGTCCCGACAAGTTGAACGACGAGACGAGGTATAAGTCGAACAAGGGGTACGAGTTCAAGTGGTGGTGCGGCGTGAACGTACCACAGGGCGATAAAGCAAAGGAGGGAGGTGTTGTCTTTGACTACCTTTCATTCTTTGCATACAGTATTGATGATTGTATGGAAGCCTGCGGTAATATGAATCAAAAAGACGACGAGAATCACACTGGGTTGAGATGCAAGAGCGTCGTCTTTTCAAAACGCATGTCGGCGGATTATAACGCCCAAAATGGTAACTGTTGGTTAAAAAATGCTTCAAAATCAGCGTTGGTCTTTCTATTCTTTCTTCTGATGAAATTATTGCTGACTTTGATAGGGGTGGCAACTGGGGATTCAAGGAGGACTTCTTCGCATATGCCGAGTTGAACGACTAGACATGAGCACGATGTAACGGTGAGGGTGGGGGTAAGGTTTTATTTCTTATTAATGATGTATTTATATACCAGAGGTACTCTTATCAAGGGTAAATATCCTGCCCGCTAAGACTTGAAAGAATATATTTTCCACTATTTATAAGTTGGAGAGTGATGCAAAAGCAGGAATCTGCCGAATAGACATGGACGTCTCTCCCGTAGTGTTAGAAGCGTTGAGTTTCCATGCAGCCTTGAGTAACACGCACCTCAAATATAGCCTATTCAATTTGAATATCTTCGCTACCTTGCCACCTGAACTCCGGAGAAAATAACCTTGGTCCAAATGTGGAAGACCCATCCATGAGTTAGATATACTTAAGTATCAGATTCTTTATCTTGTGGATCTGATTCTCACTGTGACAAGTATAGGCTGTTCCAAAATGTCCCCGAGTTAGCTAGAGGGTTTGGATAGAAACCCAGCGAGTTGAAAAGCGGCATCGGCGAGCTCTATGAATATTTTGATCTGCTATACTATCTGGAGACCTTAGGCGCAACGTCATCGGCCTCGTGGAAAATCCGATCCAACGAAACGGCGTGTTCTGGTGTGAGTTACGGTTTCCCCGATGGTATTGCGATGTTGAGGTTGATGTAATTTGAAAGTTTCAGAAGTGCAAACCACTAACAGAGCAGCTGGCAACAGGCGAAATATTGCTTACAATTCGTAGTTGACTGTTTGAGAATGAGAAATAAGAAAGTGAGTAGAAACTCCTGTGCCTTTCTATCCTTGGATTTAGTCCTCGGTTTGAGCCATACCCTATATCCCAAACCGTCTTTGAATCCTGACTCCAAGTTGTACAGTAATGTTTCTCGAAGAGATAATGTAAACTCAATGCAGACTATGATATTAGCTATGTATTTACGTGACAAAAAGGAAGTAAGATCAACAGGGAAGATGGATGCGATGGCTCAAGAGCAAACGCTACTGTGATGGAACCTTCAGAGACGGCACGCAGCCCAACCCGCCGTCCTTTGTGTACCTCCAGAATACAGTCTCTTGTTATTCTGAAAGATCATTACGACTGTGCTCGAAAAGTCAATTCCATGCGATAGCCAAGTCCAGGCGGTGACATGAGACATGCCATTGTACAACCAACTGTGACTCCAGCAACGTCCAAGTAACCTCTCCGACTAATTCTATGCTTGAACATAGTAACACCATGCGATCGGATTAACACGAGTTGGAATGCGTCATATCACTTAGCTTTGTTCCTTACTTGCAGTCACTCAGCTAATTCGTCTATATTGGGCAAAACAAACTGCACTAATTCCAACGTCGACAAACAAATTGGTCTTTGCGAATGACGTTTCAACACCGCGGCAGGGCGACCTCAGACCTGACATACAGGCCAAGATCATAGACCCGAATGCTCCTCCTTCGAACTGTCTGCCTACTTGCCTAGTTGGGAAGAATGCTGCGCTCACGAGGCTGAGCTGACGTAGACCCGCCATGTACACAAGCGTTGTCCTGCATCTGATCTGCCAATCGCACCTGCGTCTTCGCTTAGGGACTTATAATGCGCCGAGAAGTTGAGAAACGGGACTACAGACAACGGCAGGTGCAAGTCTAAAGACAGACAGTGAAGGAGGTATTTAAGTACCTAATACAAAAGTGAGAAAGTCCACTGCTCATCAGTTCATTGAATCATCATCATCATCATCAACATCAACATCAACATCAACATCAGTATCACCACCATTATCACCATCATTATCACCATCATTATCACCATCATGAAAGTCCAATCCTTCCTTCTCAGCCATGTGCTTTTACACTCAACTCAGGCTCTTTCTTTACCCGACGATGTTCATGCTGCCCTGACTACCAGGACCGACTTCAAGAAACCCTCCATCGAGTGGTCCAAATGCGACCGGGACTTTGGTAGCGAGGACTCAAACGAAATGCAAAAGGCCTTCGACTGTGCCACACTCGAAGTGCCTCTCGACTACATGAACTCGAGCGATGGTAGAACGATCAAACTGGACTTGATCCGTGCCAAAGCTACCAAGAAGCCCTTCAAGGGCAGCGTTCTGTACAACCCAGGCGGCCCAGGTAGCTCGGGTGTAGAGACCGTGTTGAGTCTTGCAGACAAAATGCTCCCGTAAGGCCATCATCTCACATGCAAAGCACCACCAGCTAACCCACATGTCAAAGCGTTATCGGTGGACATCACGATCTTATCGGTTTCGATCCTCGGTAAGCTTGTCATCTCAAGAGCTTTAGTAGCAAGCTGACTCTGAAGCAGAGGCACCGGCCGTACCTTGTCCTTTAGTTGCCCAAGCGCTCAAGAATCACTTACCAACGGCAGTGATCTCTATCGCAGAGAGTTCCACACACTTCCTCAGTTAGATGTCTGGGAAGCAATCAAGACCGATGTTTGGAAATTGCACGGTAAAGTGGCTGAGGTATGCTGGGAAGATCATCGAGACACTGGCCGTTTTGTTGGAACTACCTTTGTTGCAAGGGACATGATATCAATCATCGACGCCCTCGGCCAAGGTGATAGACTGAACTATTGGGGCACCTCCTATGGCACTATTCTTGGCCAAGTTGTTGCCTCACTGTTCCCCGAGCGCGTCGGCCGCATCCTTCTTGACGCGAATCTGAACGCCGATGACTACTTTGCAGGAACCTATTTGACTAGCGCGATTGATACCGAGAAGTCACTTGCCAACCTATTCAATGACTGTGTCATGTCCGGAAAGGACCTATGCTCTCTAGCCGACTTTCATGGCAAAAATACAACTGGGGAGAGTCTGATGAACACTTTCAAGGAAGTCCTCGAGGCTGTCAAAGGGACCAAGGCGGAAAAAGATGTCCTTGGAATCAAGAGGATGCTTTTCCTCATGCTGTATTCGACCGACATGTACCCAGCTGCCGTGGAAGCTATCGAGGTTCTCTTCGCTGGGAACAATATTGACAACAACGACAACACTTCGGAACGCGGTCTTAGTACCAGAGGATGGAATCACCAACTGGAAATAGCAAATCTTGGTATCGCGTGCAGTGATACCAGCTTTCGTGTCGATGACCCCGACGACCTCTTTTCGGTGTATCAAGCTCATTATGAGGAGAACTCATTTGGCGATGCCATAATTGGAGACCGAGTAAAATGTGCCCGCTGGAAATTCTCGGCCGCTGAGCAAATCGATCTCAACAAACTTCGAAACGTCAACACCAGTTATCCCATACTGATCGTCAATGGTAGATATGACCCAACCACATCTCTACGTAGCGCATGGGAAGTTTCTACCAAGTTCAGAGGAAGTCGAGTTGTTGTACACGAAGGCGCCGGTGTAAGTATAATCCTGATTACCTGTTGTGCGACTCGCACACTAACCGACTCTTTTTAGCACGGTCTTATCTCCCATCCCTCAAATTGCACCCAGAATATCGTTGCGAAGTACTTTATCGATGGAGAGATGCCCAAGGTCAACACTACCTGCATACCTGACATGACTGCTTTCAGATACGCCGAAGACGCTGGTTCACTGAGTAAGGGGAGTGATGAGGAAGATCAGGAATCTGGGGCAGACAGGCTGTCTGACAGTTGGAAGTCATCGGTTTCGCTTCGTTTCGCTTCACCTCTTCAGTTCATTCTCACTGTAGGTTTATTCTGTATAATGCTTTAGAGCATTGAAGGTTGTCTGATAGTTGGAAGTCATCGGTCTCGCTTCGTTTCGTTTCACCTCTTCAGTTTATTCTCACTATAGTTTTATTCTGTACAATGCTTTAGAGCATTGAATGAACTTCTTTCTTCACTCCTACCAATTGAGATCCTACATTGCACGTGTTCAGCTGGCAAGGTAAGAATAGGTTCGGGTAGTTCGATCCGAACGCTCGGAGGCGTGCCGAAGACTGAGGAAGCAGATGTACTCTTTGATGCGATAATGAGCGATGAAGGTTTAAGTGATAAAAAAGAATTGCATGGAAGAGAAAACACAATTGAAGTGTTGCAGGTAGAAATAAGTTTGGTGTATGTCACTGCAAGAGGTTGACCTCGCAATTGCCTTAGGCCGACATTCCGACCATGACTCTGAAAGTGGTGTAAGCGACCAGCTCTTCCTTCAGTATTCGGCATAAATACGCCGACATATCCACGACAACGTCTGAATGCCATTTTAAATTCAATTCCTCCATTTAAACTCCAAACTTCTGCTCGAATAACCATGTCGCCATTGAATCTGTCTCAGCTTGTGGATCAGCATCGGCCTGATTTACAACCACTGGAAGATCTCTACAAGCACCTCCACCAAAACCCCGAGCTCTCAAACCAAGAAGTCGAAACAGCGGCCACGATTGCTGATAGACTCCGGAAGATTGGCCCCAGCGATTTGATCATCAAACCTCACATCGGCGGTCATGGTTTAGCAGCGGTTCTCCGCAACGGCAATGGTCCCACAGTGCTTCTAAGAGCAGACATTGACGCCCTACCGGTTGAGGAGACCACTGGATTGGAGTATGCCAGCACCAAGCGAATGATGCACGCTGCCAGCGGAATTGAGAAGCCCGTGATGCACGCTTGTGGTCATGATATGCATATCGTGACTTTGCTAGGTGCTGCAGCGACGTTATTCTCTTCTCGAGATTCTTGGTCTGGTACGCTAGTGCTGGCATTCCAGCCCGCCGAAGAGCGAGGCACTGGCGCTCAAGCTATGGTGGACGACGGCCTCTACACCAAGCACGAAGTGCCTGTTCCAGACTTCGTCCTTGGAGCGCATGTGAGACCTCTCCGCACCGGCACGATTGGCACTCGTAGAGGTCTCGTCGCTACAAGTGCCGATAACTTCAAAGTCACAATCCACGGCAAGGGTTCACATGCAAGCATGCCCCATACAGCCATTGACCCAATCGCCATTTCTGCCAACGCCATACTCAAATTGCAGACTCTTGTCAGTCGAGAAGTTGACCCCGCAGAGTCAAGCGTCGTTACTGTCACAAGCATACATGCTGGAGATGTGGAGAACATCATCTCAGACTCGGCCATCCTTGGTGTCGACACGCGATCAACTACAACCGCTACCCGCGAGCGTCTGATGAACCGAATCAAGGAAGTCGTAGAAGCAGAGTGCTCATGTGCTAATGTCCTCAAGAGTCCCGAATTTGAGCAAACACGCGCGTTTCCTCTAACGAAGAATGATGTCGCTGTCACCAAGAGGGTTGAGCAATCATTTGCCGCGCACTTTGGCGAAGGACCGGGACAATACGACAGAGATACGCCGAAATTGGCATTCAGCGAAGACTTTTCGATCCTGGCAACTGCTGTCGACAAGCCCTACTGTTTCTTCTCGTATGGGTCTGTCGGCGAAGAGGCATGGGACAAGGCAGAAGCTGAGGGGACTATTGCTCAGACAATTCCTGCGAACCATTCTTCCAAGTTTGCTTCTGTTATTCACCCGACACTACAAACTGGGTTGGATGGATATGCATTGGGAGCTTTGACTTTCTTGGCCAAAGAACAATAGCATGTTATCTCATAATTTATATTATCTATCGGTACCTTGTTAAAAAGGCATATTGTGTTAATTGCTACACGCTGTCAATTGCTTTGCCGATGACAAGCCATATAGCATTATGCTCTATTGACTGAAGCTGCCACTTTCGCTATGGTGAATGTGTCTACCTTCGAGATACTCAACAGATTGTCCTCATCAAACAGGATTATTGTGTACAGATTAAGTCTGGGCCGGTCGGCCATCCGACAGAATACCCGCCGCCTCGCAATTGGCAGCATAAAGACTTTGGGTCCAGTAGATAGCAGACGGTATTGCAAATCGGCTTCTCACAAGTGTTATCGAAGGAGTTCCGTTAGTAGTCAAGCCATATACAGAGGGGCATTCGGTATGGTTTCTACAGTCTGTCATGATAGACTCTTGTTCCTGGTGTGATGTCTTTTTACTTGCATCTCCCTTCTCACCCCACGACATGAGGGCATCTAGTCCTGAATACATGGACTGGAAAGACCATGAGCGCCGCGAACTCTCGGTTGATGGGCTAGATCATTACGACTCGGAGTCCCGCCTTGTTGACACTGCCCGTCTTCTCTTTGAAGCTCTCCTTGCCATCGAAGATGATCAATCGGTCTCAGGAGTAGGCAAAGTACTTGGCAGCCGTTCATTTGCTGTCAATAACCTTTCCACTTCAGCAATGATGTCCTGGATGCCAAAGCCGTTTGATCACCGTCGGTACTAACTCCAACACACGTAGAGGTTTCCTAGGCTCAACTCAACTCACCGTCCCAGCCCTCTTGGTTCATGTGCCCTGCTTAGAGGCTCCAAGGAATTGGAAAACAAGTTGTCTCTCGAGTGCAATATCACGACCATGGAACCGAAGACCGAAGACCACCTTCTCGATCTGTATGGCACCCTAAGCCTTGGGGACCTAGTAGTCTGGGAAATAGCAATCCGGGCAAATCGATTCCAGGCCAAGCGCCGTGTTGTAAGTGCACAGGTAGTCGGTAGTAGCCGAACGGACCTTCCTTGGCGGAGATCCTTCCCAGTAGCTGCCTAAAACATTGGATCAGCTGTTGGTTGTTGGTTCTGCCCATGTATGACTCGGAATACTCCATAAACAATTTATTCTGCGAAATAACGGGTCTACGGTGGATTCAGATTCGGAAAACGCGGCATCGAAGTAAAACCTCTCTTCTTTTGGATCTGGGTTGCTGTATTTCTTGCCATCCTACAGCCACCATTATTGAGCTGAAGCTAGGTACGGAGGACATATGTTGAAGTCGCTTACATGTCCAAGATGTTCTATCATCCGAATATACTCCTAGCTTTACAGCTCTTATCATCAGTCTCCTCCTTGGTTCGCGGCCAAACATTCCCAGAGACCGAAGATGGCACAGAATTAAATCTGGGAGTTCCAGAGACGTTATCCAAGGGATGCCAGTAAGCTCAACCTCTTCGTTCGTTATGCTCAAGGCAATCCAGCTAATTTTGCTTCAGAGCGACGTTCAATGAGACAATCCAGTGCAACGCAGGCCTCGGGAGCATGGCCTTCAAAGGCGCATTCCCTGCAAGCGATCGCCTGGCTTCAATCTGCACTGACGATTGTTATAAGTCCCTCAATGCATTTCGCTCTAGACAGAATGAGGCTTGTTCAAAAGAAACGTTCAAGCTAGATGGGCGGAACACACCCGCAACCTACAATGTTGACCAGCTTCTTTTCACCTACGACTACGTATGTCTTCGAGATGGAAGGACTAAGAACTTCTGCGCTTCGCTTATCCATATGTGGTCCGACAAGGTCGATGGCCCTACCCCGAAACAGTCTTGCTCGGAGTGTATGCTACGGACATTCCAAGTCGAGCTCAACTCTCCATTTGGCTACGATGAAGAATTCGCAGACTACTACAGTTCCCTGACTTCATCGTAAGACACCCCGCCACAAATCCGGTTAGCTACTAACTAGTTGTCAGTTGCCAAGTTACAGACTATCCCTTCACATCACCGGATGCCTACTTTGTTGTGAAGGCAACCACTGCGACGCGAACTCAAGAGACAACTAAAGCTGCTGAGAACACTGAAACGCACTCCGGATATCGGTAAGTACACGGAGCCCTCACCTCGAAACGCATCATTATTGACCTGGCTTAGTGGCGACGTTGATAATTGTTTTATGAGTTTCCCAGTGCCCGCCAGCTGTTATGCAACCAGTGTCAAGACTGTCCCAGGAACCTGGACATTCCCTTCTCGTGCCTCTCGTCCAACCCAACTACCAGAATGGACGGAATTACCGATGGCACCCGGTACACCCTCGGACTGCGCAGAATATGCTCCTTATATAGATTTACCGCCAAAACGTGGGGGGAAGTCAACTGTTAACAGATGCTTGGTGGTCGCAGATATTTTTGGCGGTATGGTCTCAGCTCTTATCTGTTAATCCGTCTGCTAACACGATAACCAGAGAAAGTCACCGACTTTGTATCGCTGAATCCATCTTTGTTTTGGAACGCCGACGATCCCACAGAATGTGAGCTCCAGAAAGGTTACCGTTACTGCATACGAAAGGTCCGGCGAATGTATACCAGCACTGGGAGCAACGGACTGCCGACGCCGCTCCCCATTAAGGTAACTAGCAGTACACGCTTAGTTTGATAGAGAAGATTAACATGTATTCAGAAGGACATGGTATCAGACTGTACAAAGTTTTATTACCTCAAGGATGGCGATCGTTGTTACAACATTGCTTTGGAGCACAATATAGATCTTTCCGATTTCTACAAATGGAATCCCGCCGTGAAGGACGACTGTTCTAAACTTTATTCCGGGTTATATGTATGTGTGGGCGTCGGTCATGATGGTACAAGTGCAAAGCCTTCTGCCCAGACACAACCTTCCGAGCTGTAACCTGTAAAATCGGGCGCAAAGCCAAGCTCTTAAGGGAAACTGTTCGGGTTTCCGAGTATCATATCTGTGTTGTTACGGGAAGATAGGGTAATTTGGTGTACGCCACGGGGGACAACAGGGCTTTCCTGGGTAACAATTAGCTTCTTACATAGCCAGACGCCGGGGAGGCCAGATTCCATCATGGTGACCATTCTCCTTTGACTTGGACGCATCCTTGTGCAAGTTTTCGAACTCTGGCCCTTGACTCCACAGCTTCAATTGACGTTTTGCAAGCGTCATATCTCGCTGTGTCAATCGCATGAGAAGGAGTGGTGCCACATGCTTGATATCTACCTTGAGTGGCCCCAAATGTTCCTCTGTCTCTTCCGTCTCCCGTGGCTCCCATAACCAGATAAATGGTCTAGCAGAGTCCAGAGACCGCAATGCTTCATCGTTAGCGTAGAGAAACGCGTCTCGTCGCAGACCCGTCGGTATGCTACCCGCATCCCTCATGGCGGCGAACCGACGCTGTAGGGGTTCCGAACTATCGTATTGTATGTCATGTAACTTGAACCCGTTCATCACTGGCTCCTTGGCCGCTCCCAAGTGACGATAAAACCCATGAGAAACAAATTCTTCCACTCTTTCTTTGAAGGCTGAACATTCAGGATCTTTATCCTTGGGGTAGAACGCCACAAATCCGCAGGGAGCCCGGGTTTTCGTGGAACCACTCAAGCCCATGATGTGTTCCTGCCACGGTACATATCCCCTCACTTGCTTGAGAGCTCCTCTCCTGATAATATCGGCATCGTAAACATCAAGCGCCTTATCGGCGGCATCGCGAGCTTTGCCATTTGCCAGTTGCTTTGCGCGAGTGACTGTGCGCGCAGCAGCTTCGTCCTCCGTCAAAGCGGCTTCCAGGGCTTTGTAGTGCAAGTCCCTATCTTCCTTGCTTAAGCGGGCTGACTGCTGTAACATCTTTCTGTTCCTATCGCGTGGAAGGCCGGCGACCAACAGGCGGACTTCCATATAAACGAGGGAGTCAGGATCTTGAATAGCCTTAGTTACAAGCTCAGACATGGTGGACCCACAGATGTCATAGCAGAGGGAGTCTTCTTCTTCTTGGGGAGGTCTTTGCAGAATTTTCCTCCGTTCCTCATCGCTCAACGTCGACGGATCAGCGACAGCTCGTTCATACAACGCACGGGTCGAATCGTCCAGTGTGAGAGGGGGCGGTCTGGGAGGCACCATTGATTGCATCATGGCCATGAGGCTGTCCGGTGAGGTTTGGTCCATGGTATTTGAAGGAAGTGAGAGAAAGTAGATTTGATTGCCCTCAGGGTGTCAGAAGAATTGTCATCTAAGGCTTAGGCTACAGAAATAAAGCAGTCTAAGGACCGACCTAAGCTGGCATAAGGTGACTATATTACTTCGTCGCTTATGCTCCCTGGGGCCAATTCTTCCGACACCCACCTGATTGCTTAAAAGAAGTATGGATCGCGTTGGTCAAGTAGGTAGTAGGTAGTTTATGGATCGGGAATAAAATCATCGCGGCTGCCTGGTGTTGGTCCAACTTCGGGCCGAAGATCAACATTCCCGCCTTGGCCATCCGTGCTGAGCGAAGATAACGTCATGGCTGAAGCTGTCGCTGTGGCTGTCGAATGACTGTTGTGCGAAAGTTGTGTGAGTGTTTGAGATGTTGGGCCATCGATGGCTGTAACGACTTTGCTCCCGACATTGATGTTGCGAATTAGCGAACTCTCACAACATCCAATCACATCGGTGAGATGGCCGAGTTGGTTATGGCGCCAGGTTAAGGTTAACCTTAACACCAATTTCCTGGTGGAGCAATCCTCCTGGGTTCGAGTCCCAGTCTCATCAGATCTTTACTTTTGCTCTTGTAGAGAGTAATCTTTTTTTCGCTCTCCCTTGGTGGATAGAACATTAGTGTTGTCTTTTTAAACGCGTGTAATTGGAAGCTGCGCAGTCCACCTGGGTGCCTTCTGGCTTTTGCTACCTATAAGGAAACTGGGCACTGAACCATGCAACGAGGCAGATCACCGACGAGCGCCCAAATAGCTCAGTGACGTCTATAGTAGGATCCTCGGCTGAAAGGATTTTCTTAATTACAGTTATCACCATGAATTGAGATCAGGTATCTGTATTTATCTCTTTCACCCATAGTCAAATCGATATGAGCTTCAACTCTCCAAATTGGGAATGCTACCCGGCAGCTGCGCGGGTTGTACCTATACCTGCCACCCAGCAACCCGGTCATCCCTGTACCGGCATTGATTTAGTGGCTGCAGCGCTAATTACTTCCCTGCCAACGGCAAAAAGCAGCTCTTAATCAAACACAAACCCTGGGTTCCCATCACCAGCGTCAATCTCAACGCATCAATAATTCAGTCCTTTTCGTCTCCATCGACCAACATTGCCATCTACCTTTGGAATTATGCCTTCAAGTCTCTGAGGTCTATGAAGGCCGCACGTGACTGTAGGCGATGCTCTCTCCGAAAGCAAACATGCGACAGGTACTGCCGCTTTGTGGGCGTTGCAAGGAAAAGTGAGCCGTGACTTGTTCCCATTCATTTCCGCGGAGAAGCTAAATCTGTCCAGTGGTCAGTACGGGATAACCGACTGTCAAGGCCCGGCTCTCGCGAGGATTCCAGCTCCTCAACCTTAAGAACCCTTGGCACATTTCCTGAACGATCACTGGAGATTCACCGCCCGTGGCCACGAGCAAATCGGAAAATTAGTACTTGCCCATGCAGACTTTGTAAACAAAGTCCCAACAGATATGAAGCCATCCGTGCACCTTGATATCTGATTACGGTCGCACGATCGATGGACTACTCCAGGATGACATCTTCAAGTGGTTTCCGATAGTTGAGTCTGCTATATGGACAAGCACGTTTCAAAAAGAGACTCTACCAGCGGCGAAGATTCGGATAGATTTCTACCCTTGCTTGATATCGCGATGCTTCTAGTCACCTCACCACCCCCTACAGCGCTTAGCGAGGGAACTGTATCGCATACAGATCTGTACAAAGCCATCAAAACATTCTTTGCTGTCGTGTCGGGGAATGTCATGTCACATATCCATCTTGTTCAAGCCCTGGGTTTAGTTGCCCTGTACGAGTTTGGAGTAGGGTGTTTTGAACAGGCCCATATCACGCTCACTGCGGTCTTCACCATGGCAAACCTGGCCCATGATTGGAGGGTAGACATGGAGGCACAGTTGACCTGGAAGTTGTGTCTACTGACCCTTGATCAGTAAGCCATATGAGCAAAGTGGCATATTCTTCGCTAATGAGCAACAAGATGATCGCCCTGTCCACGCATAGCAGGCCCTGCAACGACCTTGATTTCCTTGAGCCTAGCAAGCTGCCACTTGCTTGTCCTAGTCATCATCCTGTTAGCAAAGAGGTTGAATCGCTGGTGCGCAACTATTCAAGATCCAGCTATCAGCGCGATTCGGAGACGGCTATTGAAAGACTTACTTCAATGCACGAAGGTGTAGTGAGGGCAGGGCGAATTTTGCAACGCAAGAATTTGGAGCGAAAGAAGTATTTTTACCTTTCTGATTCGGAGTCGGAGTCGGAGTCGGAGCCGGAGTATGAATCCCATACAGGACCAGATGATGTTCCAGACAAGGATCGTGTTAAGGGTATCGAGAAAGATAAGAGACATGATAGACCAGCGCGGTAACCCAAAAGCTCCTGAATTTTGGTCGGGACATGAACCTCAAGTACTATCTCTCAGGTTCGTCTCGATATACTCATTGTCACTGTATTTCTTACTAACATTTCTTGATAGTGCCATGCTTGTCTACGAATACCATACAGGTCAGCCAGCAGACGGGCATCTCACTGAGCCGCGGAGTCGATATGATGAATCGTGGCGAATAGAATGCGAAGAAGCTGCATTGAAGGCGTGCAGAGGAGTCATCAACATGTACCAGAAGAAAGAAGTCGACACCTTTCTATGGTAAGCATGTTTTGCATCATGCACAACCTTACTATCATAGTCAAAGATCCCGCATCCAACTTTGCCTGCAAGATCGCCGAAACCTTTCAACCGATTATGAAGAAGTATGCTGTCAGATGGCCTTTTGCACGTGAGTATATCGACCCGAGAGAAGAACATACAATATCAATTATTAGTTCAATATGTGGACTATTTGCAGCGATATATGGGAACGGCTTCACATTTGCATGATCGTAGCTACGATTACTGATCTGCTGAGATCTTTTCCAGCAGTATACCGAGGAGCGTGAGTACTGGAGGCTTGGGTCTGCCTACATATGACGAAATATGTCAGTCATCTTGCACCCTTGATCAATATATCTTTCTGTTATCCTGACTTCGGGCCTCGAAATCTCCGTCTCCCGAAAGCAGCAATTGCATAACCAGGAGGTCGCTCATATCTACGAATCAAAATTCACTTCGTATTCTCCTGCAGATCACGCATGACGAGTACGTAGTCCATTACTAAACACGGCTTGATCAATCGGCTTCCGCGGTTGCCGTCCGATCCGAGAGTTTAAATTCTCCGGTCAGTCACCTGTATCTATCATATCTTGGCAAAAACCGTACACCACCAAATTTCTTGATACCGTCGTTACACAGTCGAATTGTTTAAAATGAGTAAGAATACCAGCGAAAGAAAGTTTTTCAACTATCCTGAGGCACAGGAGGGGTAATATTACAGTTTCATTATAAGTGGTCGATTTGCTGACATGATTACGATAGGCCCCGTGTACCTTACGCGATTGAAAGGAATCCTAATCCTGTCATCAGGGGACCTTTTCTTGTTGTGGCAGCATTTTTGTGAGCTTTTTATACCCTCAAACCTTATATCTTATACTAATATTATTCAGGATGGAATGGGTTCGATTTATTCGTGAGACAGCATGGAAGAATGCCGGTTTTGGTTCGCTCCGAAGGATCCGAACAATCATTGAAAATGTCGAACCAAGATATGATCCGACAGTCTACCCACTCGCCCTCTCGGCAGGCGAAGCAAAGGAACGCGGTGAACGAGTCCAATTGTCTTCTTTACAGCAGTACAACACTTCTCCAGCTTTTGATACTTCTCGCTTCTACTCAGCAGCTGATTATCGAGATTTGTACCTATCTGGAGAAGTAACGCCTGTTGATGTTGTACGAGCAATCCTCCCTTTGATTCAACTCGATGGTCCTCAGCGTGGGAAACATGCCCATGCATGGAGAGAAATCAGAATCGATCAGATCATGAGAGCTGCTGAAGCTTCGACGGAGAGGTACAAGAACAAACAACCATTGGGTCCTCTAGACGGTGTTCCTTCGGCTATTAAAGATGATTATGATTTAGATGGATATTCTACAACTCTTGGATCTACGAAGGAATATGCAGAGATACCTGCTGAAGGAGAATCATCGACCAGTTGGATTGTGCGAAAGCTTGAGGAAGCAGGTGTTGTTATTCTTGGAAAACTGGCTATGCATGAGTTTGGCTTGGGTAAGTCACAATATTCCTTTTGATGTAAACCACTGACCGAAGTAGACACAACCGGAAATAACCCCAATCATGGAACGCCACCTAATCCATTCAACCCACGCTACTATACTGGTGGAAGCTCTTCCGGTCCTGCTTATGCCGTCAGCTCTGGACTTGTTCCTCTTGCATTGGGCAGTGACGGCGGTGGAAGTATTCGAATTCCTGGCTCATTTTGCTCTGTCTTTGGACTGAAGCCCACGCATGCTCGACTTACTTCCTGGCCTGGTGCCAATCACTCACCCACGTGTGCGGTTCAAGGGCCTCTCGCTATCGATATGCAATCCTTGGTCGCTGCATATGAAGCAATTGCCGAGCCTCATCCATCAACCCAGTTCCCACCACTGGCTCTCCAGCCCTCTCCTCCTGTCACGAAGGTCCTTGGAATCTTCGACGCATGGATCTCTCGTGCTGCACCTGGTGTTCAATCTTTGGTTCGCGGTCTTGTCGAGTCTTTGGCAGCCAAACACGGATATACTCTCGTTCCGATTGATATTCCCTTCCCTGCTGAGGGTCAGATGGCCCATGCACTTACTGTTCTCACTGACGCCTCGACCTTGCTTTTCGACACCAGTGGCATCACACCAGCTAACAAGATTCTTCTGGCACTCGGTCGCACTACTCCATCCACCGATTATTTGTTAGCTCAGAAGCTCCGAGGAATGCTAATGCAGCACCTCGCTCACCTCTGGAAGACATACCCCGGCATGATGATCATAACCCCCACAACAGCCTGTGCTGGGTCGCCTATCCGTGGTGGAAAGTCCGAGTTATCCTACGGTGTAAACGACGGAAACTACACTCTCCAAAGCATGGAATACGTTTGGCTCGCCAACTTCTGCGGCCTTCCCGCTATCACTGTCCCAGCCGGCTATGTCATCCCCGAGGGTAGTAAAGACGCTGGCGACGTTGCAGATAGAGATGTTCAAGGTAAGATTCCAGTTGGACTTATGGCGACGGGTGAATGGTGCAGTGAAGATGCATTGCTGCAATTCGGATTCGATGCAGAGGCTGCTGGACAGGAAATTCGATGTAAGCCGCCGATTTGGGAGGATGTGATCTCAAGAGCTAGGGATGAGGCGAGGGCGAATAGAGATGCAGTTGTCCGTGAGTAGATGGGGATAGAATAGATACACTTTTGTCTAGTGTAGTTCTTGTGTGAAGAGGGGAGGATATATCCTGAGTTAGTTGGTTTATAGATGATTTGTACGGTGTTCGAGTTAATGAGAGAATTGCACCTACTCCGTAGGTCATGTCCGAATAAGGCAGGCACGGCTTCCTGGTTACGTTCCCTGCATAACTCCGCATGGTCAGCTCACGTGTTACAGCCTATCAACCATGCCTGTGCCTCAACTGACTTCGTCATCATATCATCGTCCGACTGCAAAGTGATCCATTCTTTACGACTTGCAAAGTGACCTTCACAAAACTCAAATAGAACCATTTCTCAACCAAGATGGCAGAGACCAACAATGGTGTTAGCGCATCTAAGCACGAAATCCGCCAACTGACCAATTCAGACGAAGACATTAACAAGGCATGGCAACTTTGGCAAAACGTCTTTCCCGACTGGCCGATTTCCCAGGAACGATTCGCGAAAATCCTCTTCGCACTTCCTGGCTACCACTGCATCCACGAACACGGTCTTTGTCTTTCTTACGTGATCGATGGGTCTATAGCCGGCGACGGACGTGGTCGAGTTGCTGCTATCGGAGTCTTATCAGGACATCGCCGTCAAGGAATCGGTAGCGCTCTTTTGGAGAAGACCAAAATCGGGTTGAAAGATGCGGTAGGTGGAGAACTTAAATCATTGGAAGTAGGATCTATCTTTCCACGGTTCTGGTGGCAGATTCCCAGTACAGCTCCGAAAGAGGTCAAGGAGTTCTTTTCACACAGAGGTAATTATCATCTCATCTCTCGTTGATGGCTGCTTACTGTGTAGGCGTTTACGACGCTTCTCATCCGATTCGGGATCTTTACAAAGACATTACGAAAGAGATCGTACCACCCGAGATACTGGAGCGGGCGTCGAAATCAAAAGCCAAATTCGCTCCATGGTCAGCGGAATTATACGAAGAATGCATGACCAAACAACGAGCTCAATTCGTACGTATCTTGCTCTCCCCGACAGGTGGATGTTATAAGAATTGTCCTCCAAGGCTTAGGCTACAGAAATAAAGCAGCCTAAGGTGACCAAATTATTTCATCTCATATGCTTTCGGCGGCCAATTCTTCTGACACCCTGATGCCCGATACCCCAAATCTAACATATTACAGAGCTGGTCAGGTGTATACGAAGCTCTCGCTGCTCACAACCAACACGATCAAGTCCTCGTCGCCTTTGACCCCGATACGAATGAACAAATTGGATGGACCCTCATGTGCTCTCACGGCGCTGTTGCCAGCGATGCCTTTGCTTTTCTGCCTCTGCTACCTTCTGGCGAGAAGGCCGGGCTTATTGCTGCTGTAGGCGTGGACGAGAAGGCAAGAGGGAAGGGTATTGGGTTGGCTCTTGTGGTCAAGGCGATGGAGACTTTGAAGGAGAGGGGTATGGAGGGAATTCTTATCGATGCTGTGGAGATACGAGGGTTCTATGAGAGGCTTGGCTTTGCGACATTTTGGGAGTACGAGGGTTGCACTCTGGAAGTTCCATAAGTCATTGAGTCTCAGCAACCGATGCCGGAGGTTAGTAACGCAGCTATTACTAGGTGGCAGGAAAAGTGTCCTCCAAGATTTAGGGCGTCAAAATAGAATAGCCTAAGTGCTAGTCTAAGCTCACATGAAGTGATCGAATAATTTCGTCTCTTATGCTTATTTTCAATACCCTGACAAGCAGCTTATGCTATGTGTAATGCCAATCCTTTCTCACGATAACTTCACCTTCTCCACGATTAATTCCATTCTACATTAGGAAGCTGGTAAATGACCAAGGCTCAAACTCGCTGATCGCTCCATGAAGAGCTTAGCTCCTGGGCATGCTATCGGTCAAAGGATCGGTACCCCGCCTTACAATGATGTCCTCTCCAACCTCTTATCGTGGTTCTTCAGCTTGAGCTAGGATTTTGATTGGCTTCAATTGACTAAAATGGCTTGAACAAAAGTCAAGGTTGTATGGCGTGCGATATTGTTCCGTAGTACAAAAGCGCCGCCTTTTCCTTCTGTTTTCTTGCTCATCAATCATGGGTCAATTACAGCTTTTGGCGGCTCTTTTGAGCATCTTTCCACAGATTGGTTATTCTAAGCCAGTGGAATCTCACTATCCTCCTTTAACAAAGCCCATTCAAACCCGGCAATTTTCCAATAACCTCGGCGCTGTCGCCTGCGAGAGTGAGATATGCAGCACCATTGGAGTGAATATCCTTCGGGAGGGCGGTAACGCGGCTGATGCTATGGTCGCTACGGTTCTTTGCGTTGGAACAGTTGGTAAGCGTACAATGCCCGTTGAGATGGCCGGCGCTGACGTTTCAAGGCATGTATCATTCTGGTATTGGTGGAGGAGGCTTTATGCTTATCCATAAACCAAATGGAAAGAATGAATCTTCGGCATATGAGTTCGTTGACTTCCGAGAGACGGCGCCTGCGGCTGCTACGGAGGATATGTTCAAGAAGAACGTGAATGAGAGTATCTATGGTGGCAAAGCTAGGTAAGCTGACCTCACTTCTCACCTCTATAATAGCTAACAGATATCAGTGGTGTCCCAGGAGAATTGCGGGGTCTTGAGCATCTGCACAAGAAATATGGCAGTCTACCCTGGTCTGAACTCGTTCAGCCAGCTATCAAGGTCGCACGCTATGGCTTCCCCGTTAACAACGATACCATGAATTTCATGAAAAGGACATACACAAAATCCGAAAACGAGAGTTTCCTGGTCAACGATCCAGCTTGGGCAATTGATTTTGCACCTTCTGGTAAACTTGTCCAGATTGGCGAGAAGCTCACCCGAAGGAGATTTGCAGATACTCTTGAAGCCATCGCCGATGGTGGAGTAGATGTTTTCTACGAAGGTCCCATCGCTGATGCTACTATACGAACCCTTCAACGGGAGAAGGGTATTATGACCACTGAAGATCTGAAGAATTACACTGTGGAGATCCGAGAGCCTTCTCAGATTAACTATCGGGGCGGAAAGGTTACCAGCGGCTCAGCTCCTTCTAGCGGCGCTGTAGTCGCGGCAACTTTGAATATCCTGGAGGGATATGACTTCCTTGGTGATCCCAGCCGGGCCAATGATAGCGCTTACTATCTTGATGAAGCGTTCAAATTCAGCTACGGCATGCGAACGAACTTGGGAGACCCCAGCTATGTGGATGATCTGGCAAAGTACCAATCAGAGATGTACTCCAAGGCAACCGGCCAGGAAATCAGAGCCAAACTGGAAGGAAGTCCTCTTGAGCTCAAGGAGTACGATCCTGAAGGTCTCGAGAGCTTGGATACACCCGGAACATCGCACATCGTCGCCATGGACTCATCCGGCCTCGCCATTTCCCTTACCACAACCATCAACCTCAACTTTGGTTCCCAAGTCATCATCCCCGAAACAGGAATCATAATGAACAACGAAATGAACGACTTCAGCATCCCCGGCGAGTCCAACCAATTCGGTTTTATCCCCAGCGAAGCAAATTTCATCCGACCGGGCAAGCGTCCTCTCTCCAGCATAAGCACAACCATCGTCGAAGGCCCAGATGGACAAGTTTCTCTCGTCACAGGTTCTGCGGGGGGTAGTCGAATTATCACTGCTACTGCACAGGTTGTGCTCAACACCATTGATAAGTACATGACCGTGGCAGAGGCTCTTGCTGCTCCAAGATTACATGACCAGCTTGTGCCGAGACGGGTTACTTTTGAGTATGCTTTTGACAATTCTACAGTGGCGTATCTGGAGGGTATTGGAAATAATGTTACTTGGGTTGCGCCGGGACAGAGTACAGCTCAGGCTTTGAGGAGGTTGACTAATGGGACTTTTGAGGCTGCTGGTGAGCCGCGACAAGTAAACTCTGGCGGTTTCTCTACTTGATCGTAGATGCTATATTGGAATATCTGTAGCGATTGGATAGTTAACTTAACTTGAAACCCTTTTGATTTACCCCATGAATATTCCATGATGGACCCATGGTGCCTTACAACAGGCAAATCTAACTCCTTGATACTCTTACTTTTCCCCGTAAAGGGTTGCTGAAGACTGGAATTGCCAAGCATAGGTCTAGATTGTCTACATTCCTGCTACAGAATATTGGCGTCAAAGTTAGATTGTTGGCAGTCTCGACATCTTGGCACTCCAACCATTGAACCCTCATGACATCGCCAAGGATAAAATTAAGCTTAAGCTCTGTGCTACTACATTGTGAAGAAACTCAATTCATACTACAAACATTTATCCAATAATGCACAAGACTCTGAAACCCGACATGTTCTCCAGACAAGGTTCTCCTCACGTTTCAGATTCAGGGTCCTAGGGTATCAAAACACTTGGCTTGAGAACAGACGAAATTGCAACCATACAAAGTCAATTGAGTTTACGGCCACGTTTTGTCTGTTTCCGATACCATGTTCGAAACTGTTGAAGATCATGATACCTGACGTTGTTTTCTCGTTGGATCTCAGCAACGTAGACTCAACTTGCGAAGCTCTTCAGTATCCAATCAAAAGGCAAGATGGCCGAGCGGTCTAAGGCGCTGTGTTCAGGTTCTATACGAACTAGCAACGATTCGCAGTCTCGAAAGGGGCCTGGGTTCGAATCCCAGTCTTGTCAGATTTCTTTTTTTTTTTTTTTCACATCCCACCACCAACAAAGAACCTCTCAGTTACAACAACAGCCTTCCCAAGCACCACATCGTGGCTTGTAATTGACTGACGCAAGCGGATAAGCGCTACTGCTTGCATCTACAGCCTCACTACCAATGACGATCATAGTTTTCCGATAGATGATGTTAATGCGCAAGTCGCTTCATTCATTGGGAACTGCTGATCGGTCATTTTTGCAATTGAGTTGCGCGTCCGTAAGATCCAAGCTTCTCGGCTGCATTTGCAGCAACGAATGGCGTTGAGTATCTTCCGAACGAGACAGCCATCTCTTTTTGAGTAATACGGTAACAAAGAAAAGAAATTACGAACTGCGGCATTTCAATTAGCTTTATCACTATTGATTGAGCAAAAGCGACTCAAATTGTACTGATATCGAATACCTTCACCACGTGCAAGGCCTGTAAAAGCATAAAATCTAGCTTAAATCCAACACGTGCAGCCAACCAGAGGTTTACTTGGCGCCCAGAGCGCCAGCGATTAATTTCATTCCAGCAAGCCACCCTTGTGAGCCCAACGCGTCACAGCGCACAGTGTTCACTGTGACAAAGCGCTACACAGGGGACGCTTCCCTGTTCCTTGTTCCTGGGGTCACCTCCGTGCTTCATACGTGTAAGAGAAGTTGACAATGCCAAGAGCAAGCCACAATTCCATGACGAAAAAGCCAAGAAAGGTTGATACTTAAGTTCGGGGTGTCACCACATTTTGTTTCCTGGTTTCTCTCCAACCTCTTCTTTTTAACTGTAACTCTATTCACAATGATCTTTCCCTCTATCGCATTGCTCTCGTTGGCTGCTAGCGCTCTGGCCAGCGCTGTCCCTCAGGGTGCTAACACCTGGAAAACACTCGAGTCGATACCAATTGCCCCGCGACAAGAACACGGCGTCGTCGCTCTCTCAGACAAAGAAATCGCCATTATCGGTGGAATCGTTCCCAATAAAGATGCAGATGGATTTCAGACTACAGCGCTTGTGCAATTTTACAACACGCGCTCGAATTCATGGCGACGATACGTTACCGAAGCACCCGTCAAGGTGAACCATCCCAATGTCGCTGCCGTCAATGGCAAGATCTACCTACTAGGCGGTCTTTCGGAGGCCGCTGATGGTGCTTGGAGGGCGTTCCCTGAATCATGGGTGTATAACCCCGATCTCGATGAGTGGACAGAATTGGAACCTGTTCCTGAAGATCAAGAACGAGGAAGCGCTGCCGTGGGTGTTTACGGAAACATTATCTACATGGCTGGTGGTATGCGCACTCTCGAGCCAATCGGTCCTGGTGGAGAACAAGATACCGTCGCATTCGTCTCAGCATTCGACACAAAGACTTCAAAATGGCTTGACCTTCCCAAAGCCGCGCAGACCATCCCCGAAGGTCGCGACCACGCTGCCGCTTCCGTCGTCGGCAATAAAATGTATGTCCTAGGCGGCCGTCTTCGCGGACAGCGCAACGTCAAAGACACAGTCTTTATCCTCGATCTTGACGATCTTGAGAAAGGCTGGACAACCAGCGATGCCAAGATGCCTACGCCCCGTGGCGGAGTTGTCTCTGGTACAGTGGGGAAGAAGATCTACGTTCTTGGCGGGGAGGGCAACACCGCCGAGGATTCTGACGGTATTTTTGATGAGATTGAAGTCTTTGATACCGTCAAGGAGAGCTGGGAGAGTGTTGGCAAGATGAGCTTGCCTAGACATGGTGGACAGGCTGTTGCTGTCAAGGGTGGTATCTACCTGCCCGGCGGAGGAATCTCGGAAGGAGGCTCACCGGTCGAGACACTTGATGTGTACTGGCCTTGATGGATATTTGCGAATTGATTTAGCGATTATGAATTTATGATACCATTTTGAGAAGCTTTTCTGTTTCCCTGTGTTCACGATTTCGATCAAGGCAGTATGGAGAGGCGGAAATCGGATTCGAGATGATCCGTTCCTTCCGAACAACACTTACGCAAATGAGAGAACGCCCTCTCTTCCTCAGACATGTTACCATCAGCCTTGCAGTTGGAGTTCGTAGGATTTCCAGCATGATCAATATTCAGCTGACAGCTTGTATCTAGGCGAGACATTATTACAAAGCTGATCATTCAAACCATCCAAACCAATCGCCACTGAGCTTACTCGTGGATCTGACTGAAAGAATCCGCGAGGATAATGGCTGTTAGCATCCGGTCGTCATCAGGATGATGCTAGTCATGATAGCATCCAATCGCCATTGAGTCGGGGACGGGTTCCTGAGGTTTCCGTTCTGTCAAAAGGTGGTCAGCAAACTAATCGAGCGGCACAGCTGACACTGTTGCCAAGACGTGTATGAGATCATCATATTGAGTTCTCCCTGCATAAGGATACTAAGGCCTAAGCAAGCTCTTCATGAGACCTGATGGGACATTGGATATCTAAGCTCTTGGCCTGTGTGGCTGTGTCCGTACTAACCTATAAATTGCGTGGCATTGCGTATGATTCCAAGCCTCACTGCGAGCACTGATATTAATTCCGACGGTCCCGGGCCACAGCTTAAGCTTACATTACCAATCGGGAATAACAGAAATCCCAAAAACACTGTCTCAGACTCTGGGCTCTGTTGAGACAGATTTGGCTAAAGACGGGAGGGATTTGCACGGAGATGAGTGCGAGGCTTGCATTAGCTCAGTCTTCCAGTGATAAGTTCCATGGAATCTGACATCGCATGTCTCGATCTGGATTTTTTCATTGTCATATTGTGATTTATCCGCAAGCCATAAGCTGACGAATGATCCTTATCACTTGGAACGTGGGATATCAAGGAATAAAACAGGAGACAATATTCGTAAATCAGTTTACGCGGGTCGTTACTATGATTCCGACTGGCTTATTTCTAAGACTTAAGCCTGTTTGGAAACTTTTACATCCATTGGCAAAGTTGGAAGTAAGCAGCGAAGGAACGATGGACTCTATACTGATACGAATAAGAGGACGTCTATAGGTATCGATTGACTGAGGTAGTGAATCTATAAAAGGTCTATAATCCCTTTGATGTGAAGACTTTATCTAGTAGCCTCTCCCGTAGTATCACCAACATGAAGGCTCTTCAAAACTACATATACACATCTCTCTTCGTGGGAACTTCCCTCGCAGCCCGAGGCGGCCACTGTCCCCCTCTCGGCCCCGTCCTTCCCCCTCCCCTCAACCCAAGCACTCACTCCTCTGTCAAAACCGCCCTCAACAACATTCAAGACCTTCTAGACACTGCAACATCGAAGCTTGTCAACTCTTCAGTGGCTGTAGCCATCAAATCCACCAATGAAGATGACTTCATGTTTGAATTCGCCAGCACGCCTCCCAATGTCGACCCTCGTGGCGTAGACAAGGTAGACTCAGACACTGTCTTTCGTATGGCCAGTCTGTCAAAGGTGTTCCCTGTCCTTGCGCTGTTGAAGCTGCATAAAGTCAACTTTGATGATCCAGTGACCAAGTATCTGCCTGAGCTTAGAAAGTTGGGTAAGAGTGCTAGGAAGAGGGATGCTGTTTGGGAGGTAGATTGGGATGAGATTACTGTTGGATCTTTGGCTTCCCATATTAGTGGAGTACCAGCTGATTGTGAGTTTGTTTATTTTCATATACTAGGAATTTGCTAATATTATGTAGTGGCTACTGACGCCGAACCATACGGTGACTGGACACAGCTGGGATTTCCTAAACCTGATCCTTCTAGGAGCTTGAACTGTTCAGGTCTTCTAGGTATTCCAGAATGCACAAAGAAAGGTAATTCCCTCATCCTTCCTCATTGGATACAGACTGACTTTAAGACTTCTACGAACGCTTTGGTGAGAGACCTCCTGTCTATGCTCCCTTCGAATCAAACCCAGTTTATTCAAACACTGGTTGGGCTCTGATGGGATTCATTATCGAAAAGGTCAGCGGTATGCCCTCTGGTGACTTCATCAAGAAGCACATCTGGGATCCTGTGGGAATGGACCATACATATGATGAGAAGCCTGATGATTCTTTGGGCTTCATTCCTCCTGGTGATTTGTGGTGGAACGCCACTCTTGGTTATGGAGACCCGTGAGTAACCCTATCCCCACCATGGAACAGTTTACTGACGATACTAGTGCTGGAGTTTATTATTCCTCCTTGAACGACATCATGGCTTTTGGCGATGCTATCTTGAGTTACAAACTCCTCAGCCCAGCACAAACCAGAAAGTGGATGAAGCCAGCTACCAGTACTTCATCAAGAGGCGTTCTTCTGGGTGAACCCTGGGAAATCCACCGCTCCAACAATGTCACAAAGGATGGTCGAATGGTCGAATTCTATACGAAAGCTGGTGACATCACCACCTACCATTCACTCATGATTCTGGTCCCAGACTATAATATCACCATCGCCCTCTTCAATGCTGGTCCGGACAATGAGATTGGCGGCGCAAACCTTCAGGTGTGGTTTTCAAACATCGTCCAAGAACTTCTCCCTGCTCTTGAAGAGGCTGGCAAAGATGAGGCAGAGAAGAAATACGGCGGTACATATTCCGACGCTGAAACTGAATCGTCCATCACCCTCTCAGTAGACGACGAACCAGGTTTCAAAGTCACGAACTGGACAGCGAACGGCGTCGATATCGCAAAAACATATCGGAGCTTCGCCTTGCCGCCACAATTTCCCACGCCTGAAGGACTCATCCGTTTCCGCTTATACCCTACAGGTCTCAAGACTGACACTGAGACTTCATGGCGAGTATCAGCCACGGCGGGTACAGAGGAAGACGTAGCGGCTGCAGATTCTATTTTTGCTTGGCCCGATGCCAGTTGTGTTACATGGGCTTCGATGGATCGAATAGTCTATCAACTTTTGGCGCAGGATCATTTTGTATTCACGGAGACTGGAAAGGGCAGTGAGAGGCGGGCTAAGCAGCTTGAACTTGTTGGGTATAGGGTTAACTTGACAAGGGAGGATTGAGTGGATTATTGTTATGGATCTTTGATTCAATTCCAGTAGTCAAGATTATATCTTTTGGAATATCGTAAGTCCATCAATGAGATATTCGGAGCAATATTGGGGATATCCATGTCTCGGGGTAACAAGAAACTTGACTCGGTAGCATAAGAGACGAAATAAATCACTCACTTTGGCCTATCTTTGACCCCTAGACTGATCCATTATTTCCAACCCCAGACTCTAATCCTAGTAGCCTCCGCAGCACTAAATTAGTGCAAGATAGCGCTAAACCCCGCACGATAGCGAGCTTCCTTCTGCGCTGATCTCACAAACTCCTTCCTAATCAAGTCTACTCAAGCGGAGTCATTCAGACCTTCCCAACGTTGGCCGATAAACCATCTCCATCTTCCTTGCGGCTCTAAAAGTGAGGACCGGTAAACTCTCCGACGTCGCTTGTATAAAGATCGTCATTTTGCCTCACTTTTTTGTTTTGTTATTGTCAACTTATTCATCATGAGATCTACATCACTAGCACTGCTGTCTTTGGTGGCGGGTGTCCAGTCTTTGGCCGTCAGACGAGATGATACAGAAGAACCTCATCTCAAAATCCCTGGCCTGCCTCTCCCAAATGCTACAAAAGCATACTGGCAAGATCCTCCTCACCGTATCGCCAACCATCGCACAACAAAAGACCTACCTACATCCCAGGTCTTCGACTATGTCATCATCGGCTCAGGCATCTCTGGCGCCGCAACAGCGCACAAGCTGCTGGACCGTGACCCAGATCTTTCTATCCTCATGATCGAAGCCCGCACCGCAGCATCTGGTGCAACAGGTCGTAATGGCGGTCACTGCAAGGCCGGCAACTACAACGGCGTGAAGAAGTGGGTGGAGGAGTACGGCGAAGATGATGCGTTGAGAATCAGCAACATGGAGCAAGACTGCGTCAACGATGTGCGGGAGTTTGTCAAGTCGAATAATGTTTCGAGCGACTTTACGGATGTCGAGACTGCGAGTCTTTACTGGACCAAGGACTCTTTTGAGACGGCTGTCAAGAACATTGAGTTTCAGCATGCACTGGAAAAGAAGAGACCGAATGACGTTCCTGACAATAAGAGGACTATCTTGAAGGGTCAAGAGGCGCGCGATTATTGGCAGTGGCCTGAGATTGTCGGTGCTGTGACTTTCAAAGCCCACACTCAGAACCCCTACCTTACCGTCTGTGCTATGCTCGAGTACAGTCTTAACAAGGGTCTAAACTTGCAAACCAACACTATGGCTCTCAACCTCAAGCAACTCGGCAAGACCAAGAGTGGAGCCAAGTGGGAAGTCAAGACGAACCGCGGCACCGTTAAGAGCAAGAACGTCGTTCTAGCTACCAACGGTTTCACAAACGCTCTCCACCCAGGCATCGCCAGCACCAACTTCACCATGCCCGTCAGAAACCAAGTCGCTGCCGTTACACCAGCAAACAACGACACCGACAGCAAGGTATTCCAGCGAAGTAACAGCGTGGGCGATCTCCACAGCGGAAACGTCTACATTGCCGCTCGACCCCCAGGAACCAAAGACGCAGGCAGCGTCGTCATCGGCGGCTCTACCCAAATGTCACCTACACGAGAGCGCTGGATCTCAGATGATACATCCATCAACGACCAGATCGCCTTGGTCCTACACGGCGCAGCACGTACAGTCTATGGATACAAGAACTGGGGCGAATCCACGACTGTTATCCAGGACTGGGTTGGTATTGTCTGCGAGACACCTGATGAGTTCCCCCTGGTTGGTGATGTCCCAGCTGAGGATGGTCTCTGGGCTATTGTTTGTATGAATGGTCATGGAATGGCTTGGGCTTATCGCAGTGCCGAGGCGCTTGTTGATATGATGACTACTGGAAAGACGCCCAAGTGGTTCCCTGAGCAGTTCAAGGCTCAGCGTGCTTGGGAGAGTAAGGGATATGATGAGCTGTAAGACTTGATGCCTGTACATTTGTAATTATTTAGTGTATGAATTCAATTTCTGGATGCAAGGTTTGCTTATATGTGACAGGGAAGCCTAAGTACAATCATAAACCCAGTAGATTGATGTCCAATATGATTATCTCTCCAATTTCTACTCTCACGTTATCCTAAACCTAGATATGAGTTACACTATCTTTGCTCTCCTCCATGCCTACAGCGGCGCATTCATATCAAAGCTCATATCATAGTTGAAAAAGAAATCGCCCGCCAGATCAGGAAAGAAATTATCAACCCCCGATATCCCAGCATCGACACTCTGATCCATCCCAACCCCCAATGGCAGCCCCATATCGACAGGAACATCCGGCTTCAACGTCTGTGCCATTCTCTCCAAGCCACTAGTCATCAAATTCGCCAAATGCCACTTCCCAGCAGGTTGTGACCGGAACTGCTGCACCAAACCAGTAATCAGATCGTAGACCTTATCGCGTTCGATGAGATCGTGGTATTTCGTGGCTACTTTGGTAAGAAACATTGATGCGAAAGCAGTCATGGAGTGGACGTATGATGGCATGCCCACTATACCGGAGGTGATGTCAGGATCGTTGAGGAATTTGTCGATGATTGTTGTCGCTGCTTTGATGCCGTTCAGAGCACAGTCCAGAAAGTAATGGGGAATATGGTCGTCTTTGGATATTCCGCGGAATACGTGTGAGTATAAATATAGTTGGGCGAAATTGTAGTGGAGAATGATTCCTTTTCGTGGGAAGCCACCGATGCCAGGCCATTGCTCTGAAAGTCGTTAGTTGACAAGATCCTCAGTAAATACGTCCATGCGACATACCTTGTACTTGATCTGTCCAAAACGCAAACCACTGATCAAGCTGTATCCTGAAATGAGAGATATGATTTAAATGCAGCCGTGGGATTGGTTTGCCTTTGTTCCCGCTGAACAACTCCCTAATACTCCGCAGTATACTGACGACAGTAGCTTGACTCAACAACCGTCTGTCTTCTTCGTTCGAAACCGAAGAGTGAAGAAAGTCTAAAGCTCCTTGTGTTGAAGCATCTTCTTGCACTATAGACGGCCTTCCATACTGCGTCGCAAGCTGTTGGTCACAAACACAAAGGATGTACCAAATTCTCGCACACTCAGCATCTTCCGTACTGGATTTCTCGATAGCTCTGTCGTAACTGTTGTGGAGATCAAATTCTGCTGCCCGTCGTATGGCATGGCCTGATAACATCCACGATAAATCGCTTAGCCAGTAACAGCCGATACATAGAGCCCGTAAGTAGTCCCTGCTTAGCCGTCTTTCGAATATCGATGTCTCGAAAAGTCTTTTGAATTCAGAGGTACAGATGGGATATAGATGGTCGGCGGTAGAATCGTGAAGTGCGGCAACTGTAAGGACTGCGACAAGGAGAAATTGACTTTTCTGCCGTAGCTCCTGCATCGATTCGTAGGGGCAGCCAATGAGGTAGATATAAGGATCCAGGCGCTTCCTATAAAATTCAAAAAGTCGTTCTGCGTCGGATGATGAAATTAGTCGTCTTGTAATGACATCGTCAATGCCTTGATTTTGCTGTGAGTCGATATCATCTGGTGAACGAAGCGCGCGTAATTTCGTGAGAGTATACAGTGAATGGATAGGAGCATATGGTAAGTCATCGTCTTCTGGTAATGGTTTCGGTGAAGTATCGCGAGATGGGACGTGATGGTCTTTGTTCGGTTGACTTGGTGATTCGTCCTTTGAAACTTCTGTTGTTGCGAAGGAGGATCGTAGAGGTGGGAGTTCCAAGTCGAGTTTGCCAGCAACCTGTTTTAGGAAATTGTGCATCTGTTCGAGATCCTGTGCCACATCTTGTGATAATCTGGAAATATGTAAGTTAAAACCCTTGTAATTAAACTGTTGGCTGGACACGTACTGAGACTTTTCGTCTAGAATAGTTTGTAGACTCTTGCCCAAAACACAACACAACCCTTTCTCCCTGCATCGTCTACAAGGCGGGCCATTCTCATCAATCAGACATTTGATCTATTAACAGTCAATATTTCCATGTTTACCGTATGAGAATCAAACATACCTTTTGTCTTCGACAAGCCGTACAAGCTTTGACTTTTCTCGAGATCAGCGGCGGAAATTGTTGCTCTCCATTCTCAGCTTCGGACCAACTTCGTTTCGACATGTCGCAGTATGAGTTGAATGTGATGTTTATATATCAACCGCGTCTGGTTGGTGGAGGAGACGAAATCCCCATGAGGTTAGGTATGTCGGTAGTAAACGCGGGGTTTTGATAATCCGGGGCGCCTTCCGACCGAGACTTGACGGTATTCCCGGTCTAGCCGATGCAGACGAACAACCAACCTCACGATATCGGACTGCCGATGGAATCTCCACCGGTTCACGCACGTCGGAAACGGGTCTTTGTGATAGATGAGTGGTTGTAAGATGGGTGTTTGTCGCCGCATCAGGTCCACTTTTGACTCATTTTCGCTGGAGCGAATTGTCACTGATTGAGGAAGGAATGAGATAGCCAGGTGGGCAACAGAGGAATTGTCCTCTAAGGCTTAGGGTATCAAAATAAAGCAGCCTAATTGTTAGTCTAAACTAGCATAAAGTGACTAGATTATTTCGTCTCTTATGCCTCGAGAAAGCCCCGGGTTCCACAAAGGCTAAGCTTATCACGCATCGTCTGTGACATGTTCTTCTGGAACTCTGCATTTCCCTCATCCAGATCCTCCCCCGTCACAGAGTGCAGCATCATGCCAATATGTAAGGATCTCAATCCGTCGGGTATCTCGTTCCAGTTGGACGCGTCGTAAGTGACGCGAATGTTGATCTTTGACAGCCGTAGGGGGGGTTGTCCATCCCGCCAGATAACGGTAGTTCCTCAACGGCCGACAAAAATGAATTTCGACATCGAGGGCAGTCGACAGAGACAGGACGGGGCTACACCCTGAGGTGCTCGTCAGGCTTATCCCACATACCATGAGCAACGTCTACCGGCACTTCCCTGATAATAAGGTTTCCATCTTGAATTACACTTTTCAAGCACCATGACTCCGATGCTTACACGGGACCTTTCTTTCCCTGACCTTGCCCTAATATTAGGTTTCGGCTGGCCAACCGGCACGTATTTGTTGAATTTGACTCCTTGGGGGAAGGAGTCATTGTGAAAAATGCTGGTTTTGATGTTAAGACGAGGAACTTGGGCTGGGTCGAGGTTGGATTGTGAGCGAATGAACCTCGAGAAGTCCTTCAAGGACTCGCTTGACGTGAAGGTAAAAACTCTTTCAAAAACCCTAACCAGAAACTCTTGACGCAGGCCAGAGATCTGGGTGATTCCGTGAGTGAGGTAGGGAGGGGCGGCGTCCGGTTGCGTCAACGGGACAAACAAATCGACCAAGATGGTCTCGCTCGAAGCCGCAGTCCGTGGATTGTCCTATCACCATGTAGTGATAAATCTCCAACCGAACCTCAGCCGTCAAGGCGAACCCGTCCAGCACTGACTTTGGCTTGAGGGCGGATGCTGCGGCTTTGCTTGTGTCCAAACCAATGAGCGGCGTCATTGGGCTCGTCGGGCGTCGTGGCGGCTTGGTGGGTGATCTTGGGCCTCTTTAAGGTGGCTTAGGAGATATCAGCTTTCAAGGCTCGACACCGACGTGGAGTAAGCTAACCTACTTGTCCTCTTCGTGGCATAATGGTAATTCGGCAGTTCGCCAAGTTTTTATTTTTTGTAAAGTCACTTCTCTTAACGCATACAGATTGAATCAACAAAACGAATTCGGCAGCTGAGGGTTTGATGGATGGCGTTTGGTCTGAACATAGGTCAGAAAGAACGACAGGTCAGGCAGCTTCACGCCAGGGGTTCCGCGGGCTCCAAAAAGGAATATACTCATATGACGCGCATGAATCGATGGATGGACGTACTAGCTCTTGATTCTTGATGCCACCGTCGTGGTGTCGCCGAGAGTGGGATGCGGAGAGTGGTAATTGTATTGACTGAAATTGAGGGGACGAAATTGAGGGGAGGGATGTAAGGTGGAAGAAGGAAGAGGATTAGAATTATGTGCTGGGAAGGATTTTTATTCCTACCTATTACAGTGGGACTACCTTTTGCTCTGATTCAGAGCAATTAATTAGTATAGACGCCAGCACTAATGAACATCTCAAGTCGAACAATGGCCAACACTGCAAGAACCCAATCTCAAGTTCAACGCGGTACCTATTACAAGTAATGGTAGACATCTGACATTCTCTATATCACTCTTATACCCGACATTAATGTAACATCTACGCGCCCAGCAGAAGGTCCCAAGTAAACGCCAAAATTCCCAGCATGATAACTCCGTGATGTTCTAAAGCTGCTTGCTTCCCCTTGTCCCAATATGCTCATCTCTCTGCCTTTTGACCATCCCAGTATCCCTTTGTCTCTTTTTTTGTTCTTCTCTTTCTTCAGAATCACCGACGACTTCATCCTATGCAAACATGGGCGGTGGCGTATTTCGTGGCAGGACTGTACTATAGCCTCGAAGCTCTAGAGTTAGAGACCTAGGTGTGAAGCTTGGAGCAATGTATTCAGTATATGCCATTAGTATTGAGTTCTCGTGGCCTGCCACCAGTTCTGGGGTCGAGATCGGGATGCTGATGTCTTGTGGATGGTCGACAGTTGCGCCAGGCGAGGCGTTCGTTATGGTGTCAGATGAACTGGGCGCCCTTAGCCTAAGAGATGAAATAATTAGATCACCATATGCAAGCTTACCCTAATATTTAGGAAACTTTGTTTTTGCCCCCTAAGCCTTAGAGGATATTCCATCTGTTGCCCATCTGGCATCATCGGGATAAGTGCATAATATTCTTCCAAGTTCTAGTGCTAGATAGGCTTGTGACAGTCTCTATCTATCAACAAATCATGAGTTCCCCTGCAAGTATCTTGGCTTATCAGGATCAAACCCAACAAGACAATTAACGGTCTCATTCCCTTCCCCACTATCATTAATCTGATCCCCCTTCGGTCCACGCCACATACCAGTCAACTTGATATACCCATCCATAGCATTATTCAAAGTATGACCAACCTCCAACGCCTCCGCAGCCCTCGTATGAGAATAGTAAGTCAACAGACTCTGTGCCGCCTCGCGTTCACCCTGTTTGATCATGGTCGAGGCTGTCTTTTCAACCCAATTTTCAATTTGAACACGAGATGCGGCTTCGAACTTTTCGTACATCTCTGTGACGATGGGATGGTACTTGTTAGGCTCAGAGCACATATAGTATAGGACGCGTTTGAAAATACGGCCGGCGAATTCGGAAGCTTCTTGGAGTTGGTAGTCTGGGTTGAGGAAACTGCTCGATGCGCCGGTGGTTAGGTAGCGATGCTCGCTGAACTCGGGTGGGATGGATTGAACGCCGAGCCACCAGGGGACGAAGGGAGCGGCGACGGAGGTAGCTGGGGCGTTCCAGATTCGTAGCATATCCCTGTCGATTCCATCATGGAGACTAACGACTTGTCCGTATCCAGCCTCATCGTCAGCGATTCGAGGATCACGGACTCGCTCCATCATCTTGGCTTCTGTAAGAGGGACCATCTCGAGGGTAGCGTTTTCCAGAGCAGCTTGAGACATGAACTTGTATCCTCCATCACGGGCCTTGTATCGAGGGTCTTGGGGGCCGTAGACGTCGAAGATGTTGAAAGGTTTGCCAGAAGTCTCGTTCCACCAGCCTTGCTCAACAGCAAACGAAACAATGTTGTCCGAGCCAGCATAGTCAGGGTCGTCTTTGAAATCGGTGGGGAAGTCCTCGATATATCCGGGGTAAAGGACCTTGACATCGTTCGGTCCAAGACGCTGAGCAGCCCAAAGTTTCTGACCACCAGCCATCTCCCAAACGACCCAACCCTCATCCTTATCAGCGATGAGATGTGAGTTGCCTCCGTAGGTAGCTTCACCATACTTGGCCATCAAATCTCCGATAATTTCAACGCCCTCACGAGCAGACCTGGCTCTTTCCATAACAATGCGCGCAAAATCACTGTACTGCACACCCTTTTGTGGATTCGGCGTCATCTCAAGAAGCTCATCACGATTATCCGCCCAGACATCACGGACCGTGACGCCCTTCTCATTCAAACCGCCATTCGTCAATGGAGCAGGAAACCCTTCAAAATCGGAATATTGCATGCTCATGTACCGGAATGTGTGGTTCACTTGAGGAATCTGAATGAGCTCTCCGGGATAAGTGGCATCTTTGGTGACGCCGACGGTGATGGTCGAGTTAGGAGGGTGATCTCGGGCTGGGAAGAGTTGAAGCCAATGACTGGAAACTTCTTCACCAGTGCCTCCTACTATAACGCTGCCGTCTTGGGTGAGGTTCTTGCCGACGTAGAAGGCATAGCTGGCTGAAACCGGACAGGCCAGCCAAGTGGCCACGAGAGCAGCGTAGCCTAACATGACTCTTGATCAGATAAGGATCGAATTTTTGAAGACAACAAAACGAACTCGAAAAAAAGAACGCAAGTCCAGGATCGTGGCTTACAAGTGTTTATAGCTTGGGATGGTGCGCACGTGATCGTCGCTCAATTACTCAGTGAGGTTACATGAAGCCGATAGCAGCGTAAACTCTCCCCGCAAAGAACCTTGGCTCGGCAAAATATACCAGGTTAATGCTAGCTAATGCCAGCATTAAAATCAAGCTAACAGCGAGCGTTGGGGCTAGTGAGATTGGTTCTTATCTCCAGTGAGGCATTTGCCTGGGGAAAGCTTATCATGGAGATAGTATCGGCGAACTTGGTTGGAGCTATCTAGGTGTATGACAGAAAAATGTTCTCTAAGGCTTAGGCTACAGAAATAGAGTAGGCTAAGCGCTGGTCTAACCAGCCATAAAGTGACCAAATTATTTCGTCCCGTGTGTTCTGGGCGACCAATTCGTCTGACACCCTGGTGGCTATTTACCATGCACAAATCTGGGGCCAAAGGAATTAGGCGAAGGAATGTTGAAATAATTCCCTCTACTCCATCCTACTCAATTGCATAGGGAATGAGATCGCACAGAAGAGGATCCTCTCTTGTCTCTTTCCGGCAGCCGTGGACGAAGCTCCCATAAACTTCGCAGTGCCTGCAGCAACTCTTCCCATATGGTTTTGATGTGACCCAACAGTGTGGATGTGCCGTGATGGTTTTCTTGTCCTGTATACCGAGCGAGACCAACAGCCAGGGCAATTGTGAGGAGTGGCAACACAGTAAAGCTACCGCGAAAACCTGATGGCTCTGGTATTCTACCACTTTCATCTGCCGGCTCCTGCAAAAACGGCAATCCCCACAGAGTCTGTTTTGTCAGCCGGAGCCTCAGATTGCGATTCTGCGATCAACAAAATACATACCGCTAGGAAGTCTGCAGGCGTGAAGATAACCGTGACAACAGTAAATATATAGGCGGATTGGTTCAACCCCGATGCTTTGGTAGCTTCGAGAAGGGACGTTGCGTTGAACAGCTACAGGTGTCAGAATCAGCAGGACTATCAGTAGATGGGGAGACATACCCCGTCGCGAAGACTCTTGATTTCCTCCTTCTTCTTTCGTACCCGCCTCTGTATTAATCCTGCCTGTTCTTTGATCCATTTATCTGCAGCGCCGATAGATTCGCTTACTCCTGGCCGATAGAAGCCATCCTGTTCAAGTTGGACATTTTCTCTTAATACTTCCATGCTCGGAAGTACTTCATCGATCCACTCGTCGACCTTTCCAAGGAGGTGGAGAGCAAGAAAATAGTCCTTGGAGCGATTGAAGGATTTGTCAAACATTAGGTCCTCGACTCGCGCTGGATCATCGAAGTCGCTTAGCTATTACTTGCTGTCAGTGTGATTTCGCACAAGGTACTCTTTTGGTATCTCAACCACTCACATTGACATGGACAAGCTCGTCTATAACGTTGAGCGTCCTCTCCCAAGCATCCATAGCCTCTTCGAAAATCCTACAAACCTCCACGAGAAAGTGACACACAGGGATCGCGTTTCCGGCTCCTTTGAGTCCATAGCGACCCCAACTTCTTCCGGCTTGATGTTTTGAGTTCAAATGATGAGTATCGTCTGGACTCGGGTCGAAAGATTCGTCGCTCAATACCAGTATGTGAAACAAGGCTGGATCCGTCTTTTTGGCTCGAAAGGTTATCCATGCTCGTCTTTCCTCCACCAAAGTCCCATCGGTTCCCAGTCGAATAGTCGTACGCTCTCTCTCGCTTGAGAAGAATCTTGTTTCCAACCCGCCATATCCGTGGACATTGAATGCTGGTCGAATGTAGCGGATTTGCCAATGGATACTGCTCATCTCAAAAGCTTCTGGTATAACAATGCATTGACTTCGAAAACGAGGATAGAATAGTCTTGCTGACCAGCCCACATCGGCTTGCAGGATTTCGGAGCCTAGTATACTGAAGGGAGCATCGTTGCTGAGTGCGGTCGCGAAGACTCCGAGTGGAACTCGCCTCACTCCTTTTCGACAACTCCCCAAACTGCAGTAGCTTTGAGAAAGTCAGTGAAAAGTTTGTGCCAGTTCTGGGTCACTTACACAATTTTCCCTCTGCACTTGGTCCTAGATGGGACAGTATCATGGCAGTCCCGAACCTTGCGTTGATGTGCTTCCAGGCACCAACGATGCCACAGGTCTTCAAGTGCATCACGTCGGAGTGTTTCGTTGTCCTGATTTCTCCGTGGAGGGCCACCGTTCCCAGGTTGATGATATGTCTGCTCAACAAAGTCCCAGGGTACTTCGGTTGCAGGAACGTTGCCGTCGCTTCCCACTATAAACTGGCACACCCCATGGACGTTGTAATCTTGCGGCCAGCCCTCACGGATAACTGGTCGTGCTAGGGCTATTGCAATCCCTGTCTCGCTCGACCGTTCAGTATCCGGTTTCAGATGCACAATTCTGTTGTTGTCCCAACTGAAAGGTAGTGGCCAAGTGATGAAAAGGTCCACAGCTGCGTCTTCATCATCTTCTGTATCGGCACCCAACACAAACAGGATCTTGTCCCTGATCATTCCAAGGAGCCTCGTCTCTGGCCTTGAGGGAGGTGGCATATTTGCGTCTTGATATTCCGCCTGCGAACCAACGCCTGACGAGGCAACGGGGTTGGTAGCCGACCGAACGCCCCCATTACGCATTCCGCCACCAGTTTGTCCCAGTGGTTCCAAAGGGCAGTCCATTGTCGCTATTGGTGAACTCTTGGGGTTGATGTTCGGTTTGCATAGTATTGTTGTCTGTTAGGTAGGTTCCATGACTGCTTGTGTTGTGTTGTGTTGTGTTGTTTGTTTTTTGATAAGGAGGAGGAAGTTTTTGACTGCTAATATCGTAGAAGAAGGGCAGCTTTTTTATACATAGTGTCGTTGTCCCAGACGACTTACGATAACCTTGGTTCGGACCTTATTGAGAATAAGGTTCATCAGAAAAGATAACTAGAAAAGATAACTGTCAAATGACAGTTTGTGTGATTAAAAGTATCGCTTTATTGAGTACGCATTGCCGGGCATCTTATCACCAGATGTGTCACTAGCAGCGAGTAGGTAGGTTCCAATGAGGTACCTCGTACGTCATGACATGGAGGCTCCTTCCCAGGAAAGAGTGCGGTTTCCCTTTCTTTACCTGACGTGATGATAAGGTTTCCATCATGAATTACACTTTTCAAGCAATGATCCAATACTCACACGGGACTCTCTGCCTGACCTTGCCCTAATATTAGGTTTCAGCTGGGCAGGTAAGCTAATCAGAAGCCTGATAGACGAAAGTATGTACTTGATTTCCTAAGGATTTACTAAGAAATCTAAATATTTATGATTACATGACGATGGAGGTGCGGGATGTGCACAGCCGGGGGTTTTTTCGGGCATTTCTAAGACAGTCACACGATTTCCATGTTCAAGTGTATGCATGTTTATTCATGATAGCAGATACTCCAATAGTAACCATATTTACGCCCAAAATCATGTACGCCGCCCATCATTATTCGTTATCCTTTGTCCTACAATCCTCTATGCAAAGACTGATTCAAGTACCTTTTCAAAGTATGGAGATCGAGGTCGAGCAGGTGTGCTTTGGAACGACTTTTCTCGTACCGGCTCTCGGTATTGGCTTGCGTTGATGAAAGACCGACTTGCAACGGTAGCACCTCCGACGGTCAAGATGACAGGCAGGACCCTTAATTTGTTAGCATATGCATTTTATACTTGTGGAGGGTAGATGCTTACTTGGGGGCGATGTGGGAGGAAACAGTAGCAGGAAGCATTTTGATGGTGTTTTGTTGCTGGTTGAAGATTGTAGTTGTAGATTCGGGAATATCCCTTGTATTGCAGTGGTAATTGTGTGATTGTCTTGATTGTGAAGCTGATAATGAGACTCAGATATTGGGAGATGATGGAACATTATATAGAAATTCATAAAACGCAATTTGTCGTGGTTTGCCTCTTTGGGTATTCACATCACACGTTTTGACTGCCGGTGGTTCGATCATGATCGTTAGGTGTGCCGTGATAATGGCTGGGGCACCCGTGTCGGGCATTTTCGGCACCCCAGTGAGAACAAGGGTTCTGAAAGTCTGGAGAATTAGCGTCAAAATCAATGACATGAACTAAATAGCCTTCTGGGATATAATCCAATCATAAGCAATATTCTACAGCATGATCCTCTCTAAAAGTAAATAATTAAAACCGGCTCTTCATTATTGAATCGATTCCGGCAAATAACCGCCAACAAACAACGTGATGATCAGCCACGGCGCCCACCGAAGCTGGCAGTCTTGTGACAAGCACGTCTACGTCAGACTCAACCCCCAAACTCTCCAACGTAAACTTACATCTCCGGAGTCCGGGATATTCTCGCCTCGTCCTTCCCCAGACCGGCGATGCATTTCCAGTCCATCTTACGAGTCTGTCTTTACTGCGACATCAAATCTTACAACTTCCCCGCGTTTACTATCTCATATCGCCTGATATTAGCAATCTTGGATGTTACACAACTGTTGCAATTGGCTGATCTCTGTGCCGTCGAACTATACCGACTACGCCATCTGGCCAGTTTCCCAATCTGGTTCTTTACAAGTTCCATGCTAGTTTTATAACTCCGTGACGAACCTGTTGTTTTGAGTTGTTCTCGGTCTTATTTATATCTAGCCGAGATCTGGATACCTTGTTCCGAAACGCGGTAGTCGTATGATTGGACGGCAAGCATTTGGACACGACTCTTGATAAATTCTATGGCACAGTGTACAGCTTAGGTCTTGCAACAGCACAGCATGTATTCGAGAGTGATTAACATCTGATATACGGAAATAGGACAATTGTTATAGAATAGAATAGAGCAGATTCCCGCAATTGCTTAAATTGACCAGAAACAAACCAAGTCATCAAAGTCTTGAGTATCCAGCTCCTTATCGTCGTCACTAACCACAACCTCCCTTCGCAAAACGATAGCCCTCTGAATCCAGCGTGATCCATTCTCAAAGTTCTCTCTCCCGCCCATCTGCTGTAAATGTTTACCACGGAGAAAAGAAGTTCGAGCAGACTCATTCTTGAACCAAGAACGGTCCCCCCAGATACCTAAAGCACGATCAAGGTAGTCCCTATCCAATGTCAATAAGGGTCGACTAATGGTATACAGATACTTACTGTGCCACATCATCTTCACCTTTTCGAATGTGATGTTCTGCTAGCTTGTGACAGGCATCTGCCGTGCGATGGTTAAACTTTCCAAGAGTCGACTCATATTGTGCAAGGCAGTTTGTGTGGATTACGAACGACTCATCATAGAGTCTCTGGGCGGTTTGATCATCTCCACGTTTCGCTGCCTCTGCAGCTTTCGACGATCTAACGTTTCCAAGTGCTTGCAAGACCCGGCCAGTCCTAGTCTTGGGGTCAGAATAGTTACCATTGGTGACGATCGACACTTACTTGTAAGACACGCGGTCAAGCTTCCCATGTCTTTTCTCTCTCTGGGCCAATAGGTCTGTCAACGTCTTGTCTGCTTCTTCCAGCTCTCCTTGGACCCAGTAGGCGAGGCCAAGGTTGCAGACAGGAAATCCGAATTCGTCAACATCAAGATCAGGCAGACTTTTCAGCATCAGATCGCACTGTTTGAAATACTCAGTCGCCTTGGCGAACTTCTTGATCATCATGTAAGCGATCCCCATTTGGCTGTGAGCAAAGGCTAATCGAAGGTCAGGCTTTCCTGTCTGTTCAGCATGCTCCTTACGTTTAGCCAGACATAAGATGTTGTGCTCCAGGCACCCTTTGGCATCGTTCGTCTCGTTGCACAGCGCACCCATAGTCAGATGCATGTCAGAGATTAGTGGTTCGTGTGTGATAGAGCCGCGTTCGCAAAGCTTAAGGCTAAGCTTCAGGTACAGTTTGCCTTCTTGGGAGAATCCCCGTTCATGGAGGTATCTGCATAAAGTCAGTACCGGCGTCCTGGATCGAAGGTTCTCAACACTTACACAGCTGCCTCATTCATTAGTGAAGGGAGTACCTCATCCACTGGGTAGGACTCCCATGCCTTTGAATACTCCAGCCAGAGGTTGTATGCGCGCTCAAGATGGGGAAGTAGGCGTTCGCATAGAGGCCATCTCTGGCTCGCTTGGCTACATAAATCTCCAGGCATCCAACGTTCGTTAAGGAGATGAACTGCCTCCATGAATGTATCATATCGACCTTGTTCGTCCATTCCAGTTCTCACTTCAGTTTGTATTAAACGGTGGATCCAGAGTTCTTTCTTGTACATGTCGCGCTTGATGATAGAAGAGTTGAGCAGCTCTGAACGAGCATTGACAAACGTATCTGCGTCCCAGAACCAGGTTGTATCATTTTGCTTTTCTGGATTCCGGAAAATATCTTCCTGTATGCGATCCGGGTTTAGGAATGAAAGGATTTCAAGGAGTCTTCTTGCCGTAGAGGTTAAACCCCGAAAGCTCCAGGTGGTGGCCAGGGTCAGGCCGTACCTGTACTGTTGAGAAGGGGGCGCGTCCTCTCTCAGTTGCACATAGCGAGCATCAGTGTTGTAGAGCTGAACGAACTCTCGCATTGTCAATTGCTTCTTACGGATGAACCCGGCCATCTGAGTCATAGCTAAGGGGAGGCCATCGACGTTTTGCGCAATTGTTAATGAGGCGTCTTGCTCATCTTGGTTCAATGCATCTCCTTGCCTTCTCGTAAGCCTACGTAGCAGAGCAGCGGCCTCGACTTGACTCAACGGCTCCATGTCAAAGCCAAAGCTGTTTTCAAAAGTATCAGTCTTGGCTGCTGGATCTCTGCTTGTCATGAGGATCGAGCCAGACCCTGTGAAGGGAATGTAATCCACTATTATATCCAGATTGTCTGCATTGTCGAATATGAGCAGCCAGGGGCGCTTTCTGGACACATCTGAACCTTGTTCGTGGCTTGCCTTCGTGGTGGCAAGCCATTCCTTTGCAATCTCTATACTCAACTCCAGGTCCTGGGCCTCCTCTGCATTTTCAAGTTGAAGGTCAGTCGGGATTTGTCCAAAGTTGCTTGCTAGTTGGGAAACACCCCCGGCTTCGAGCCAGAATATCGCATCGAAGCGGTCCTTTCTCAGGTGAGCATATTGGACAGCTAGATCAGTTTTCCCAATACCCCCCATTCCGCAGAGTGCAAAGATACGGGGTCCAGATGATAGCTGCTCTGTTTCTGAGGCGCTTGGTAAGAGGGATTCATCCATTTTACGAATACAATCCACTCGGCCAGTAAAGTCCGGGTTGATTGATGGTTGAGTCAGAGTGAAACAGGGAAGCTTGGGTTTCTTGCCGGCGAGGAAGCGTTGTAAGGAGCGTTTTCCTGGTTTGGGAAGGTTGGGCCTTAGAGCCAGCCGAGTCGAAGACTGGTGGGTTGAGCCATAACTGTCGGCTCTCGGATTTGCAGTCATGGGTGGGATATTGGGAAGGTTTAAAGGATTGAGTGGCCTGGGCAAAGACCGCAAGGATTCATCGTCTGAATGTTTCCTTCCCTGCATTTTTCGAGCTATTCTGATATGAGCACTCTGACAGAAATCAGCCAAGGCGTACTTACTTGCAAGGTCTTCCAAGAGGTCCCGAATGAACTTTCTTGCTGAGTGTCCCGTTGACAAATCCTTAATATACTCGAGCTTGCAAAGTTCCAGGTGGGACAGATGTATGCCTAGCAGCCTTTCTGCATTGGCGGATATGGTTGCGAGTTGCTGGTCAACGACAACCTGGAAGAAGTACGATCAGCGATGATGAAAGAATGAACACAAAACCCCTCTTACTCTCTTCCTTGTCCCAAAAAACTTTTGAATCTTGTGGCTCTCCTCGCATTCAAAGACGGAAAGGATAGGAACATTTGCGATTTCTTCAAAGTGGGCTGCGAGTGTTGCGAGTTTCGTAGCATCCTGCGACGATAGCTTTGAAGCTCGCTTCTGAATGGAAATCTTTGCGCAGCTGTGCAGGACTTGATTGTGACATAGCAGGGTATCTTTGTCACTTGCGCTGGTGTGTGGCGTCCCCAAGAATAGAATACCAGACAAGCAGTGAATGACTAGTTTGAATCGCGGATCGCGAACGTTTTCGTGAGCCAAGAGCAAAGCCTGGCAGATCGTCAGTGCCATCGCGGTACATACTCACTACGAGCTATTACCTTTTTCAGTAGAACTCCCCCAAGGGAATGTGCGATGAAGATGATAGGACGATGGGGAAACTGTTTCGCAAGATTAGCGGTGTTCAAGACGGGGTTGCTGCTGTAGTGACCTCATCCGATAATCTGGCCAAGTCTTCGGCCAAGTCGCTTCCTGCTTTCAAGAAACTCTCCCATGAGAATTCATCGGGAGGAACGTAGTCCGGGCTATAGATGTACATGTGCAAATTCGACACAGAGTCGAGAGAAATTGCTGCTTTCTGAAGTTCTTGCTTCATTCCCCACTCAGGAGCCCCTGGAGTGCAGTAGCCTGGGACAGCAATCACACTGGACTGTTAACAAAACCAAATGGCGCAAGATTAGACTCGACTAACCTGGACTCAACTTTCATGGTGTCGTGTGGAGATATAGATATAGTTTTACTCAAACTCAAGGATGTGCTGCGTGAAGGGCGACCTGGTGCACTATCGGTGTCGTTTTTATCAGGATCTGGGTCCTTATTTCCATCGTCGCGAGGACGTTGAAAGAAGGAAACCATTTGAAAAAAGGCAGGACCAAACCTGGATGGTCAAATTTGTGACACTCCTTCCCTTATCTTAACCGCGTCACCCCACGTCGGGAGGTGCAAGTCAAACAGAATAAATCCAGACTTCCGTGTTTAGCCTAACGTAGCGCCAAGTGGCCGTGTGATGTCAATAAGGTTGATCTCCTCTGTTCAGTAACACTTAAATGTACATCAAAGCGGAAGAAGGTGGGTGTGTCAAGGTTCTAACACAAACAGACAGTCATCCATGATATGATATGGTCACATTATCACCTTGCCACAGCAGGTCATCGCTGATTCAGTTGCGGGTGAGTGCGTGGCGGAATGTGTGTGTGACAGAGACATCAATATTCACCGATATGCAGTATGTTAAGCAGTGATATGCGGGAGGGTAAGCTGCAGATAGGCTGAGTGGCCATCGTCAGGCTATGCACGCCGCGAAATACATTGGATCAGATCATGCCGTCTAGTTGCTTTACTGGGCGATGCTACATGACATATTCTGGTTGCTCGAAGAAGACAGGCAGATGTTACGCATTGCGGTCACTGGGTTATCCCAACAATAATCTACTCGCAGTGGAGTACTTAATAGGCATGTTCCGCAACATATCCAGCGGTTACATGACCATCCTCAACACCAATCCTCCCAAAATGCCCGCCTCTCAGAAGATCCAGCCTTGGAAAGCCTTCACCAACCTCCAGGAGGACAAGTCTCCTGACATGAGCTCGCGCAATGTCAACACCAAGGAGCCTTGCTGCTCCATGGGTGCGTCCATCAGCAAGCCCTTGGAGGTCAACAAGGACAATACAAACCCAAAGAAAATCCAGGTAATTACAGCATAAGACTTATGTTATGGCCTGCTAATCATATGATCCCAGTGAGCTTGTATGGAGAGAGATACTGTTTTATTGGCTGGTCCTTTGTCCTGGACAGTATTCTGTCACTCGTTCGTTAGCTGTCGTCAAGGTCTGCAGATTCATGTGTATTTAGTTTCGCAAATGCCAATACAGCTATCAAAATTACCATGTCACCACAGCAAAATTTTTCGCATCCTGAAAGCTCAGCTTAAACTGCAGGAGGTTCCTATGACTAAACCATCTCTCTACATCATGATTTCCGAACTGGACCACGACTTGGACTGCGGATAGTCGATATCAGCAAACATAACCAGTAGCCGCACGTCAATGCTCTCCCTGAGCAGAGAACTCTTATTTGAATCAGGTAGTGGGAATGCTCCGTGAGGACATGCTAAACCAGGTCAGCTCTTTTTGTTACTCTACACAGAGCTCCCGTGAAGGACTCATACGGTTGTACTTGTTTTTGTCCGAGTCGACAGCTTTGAAGACAAGGACTTCATCTTCGGCTTGGTCTGGAAGCCAGTACCATCTTTGTCGTTCGCTGTAATGTATCATGAGGTTCTCGGCAACATAGTTAGGGTAAATAACATCGTTTTCTACCATGTCAGACAGGCTGACGGTGGAAGCATCGCACAACGCTAAAGGCCAGTCTCGCACAGGAACACGTAGAGGCCGCCAAACCCTATCAGTCATTTAGTAAGTGTGGTATGAAAGAAGTAAGGCTGTTGACACGAACGTGATAATTTGGTACCTTCCTTTCATGATTTCCTCCGCAGTGTCCTCATACAACTCACGAATTATAGACTTAGTAGCTTCAGGTGTCACGTCTGACGAATTGGTCAGAGGATTGCAATGGCAAAGGGATATCTATACGAGGCGTACCGACATGTGTCATTAGACTAGGTTGCGGCTTAGCACTTGGCTTTCCTTGAAAGTATGGAAACTCTCGGTCTCTGAGCCTTAACTGCGGCGAACGTAAGTATCTAAGAGGATTGAGATACTCAACCATGAGCGCACCTGGAAATCTAGAGGCCTAATCTTCTTCGCCCCAAGCTTTTTGGTGAAATGGTCTTCTAGTTCTGAGAAGTAGACGTTGTCAATCAGTTGTTCATCTTTGAAGTCTTCGTATCGCATGTTAGTGTCGAGACGTTCAACCTCGAAGCCCTGGTTATCGAGGTTTAGGATAGGTACCAGAGGACGAAGGCTCCTCAAGAGAACGGAATGGTATGATCTCTGTAGATTATGAAGAGGGACATCGGATCTCGGAACGTAGTGGAAGTTGTAGGGTTTGACGGTGTCCCACAAGTCGCTTCGGTCGAGGAAGTAGAGCGGAACATCTGTTTCGAGCATCAGAAGGAGTTCGTGGTAGAGGAAGAGCTTGTACTGACGTAGATCATTGTGTTGGACGACTTCGGTGTCTTTGGGCTTCTCGCTGTGCATGCTAGTCATGGTGCAGAATGGCTGACCGCAAAGTCAGTCGTCGTGGAATAGATCAGGATGTAGCCAGCAGTTTAGGCTTCTTGTCTGTGTAATCACAAGTAATCTCGAGCATTACAAGTTTGCCTACTCACTGGGTGCTGCGGTGGATGCGCAAATACCCCAGCGACTGGGTACCTAGTAAAGCAAATGTCCTCTAAGTTTGTCACTAAAGGTAAAGTATCCTAGGTGCCAGCATAAAGTGATCAATAAATTTCGTCTGTCGGGTTCCTCATGTTCGACGGCTCTGATGCCTTGATGCTCAGGCTATCTTCCATTGATCGAGTCGATTCCGCCTGAAGGAAGCACGACAGAACATTTGAAGCTGACTGCAGAAGAAGATTGTAACACAAGGGCGGGGTAAATGATGTCTGTATCCAGATTCAGATACCTTTTCGCTGCCGAGAAAGCGACAAACATGTAAGTATCATATCAGGCTGTGTATGTTGGCTGTGTTGATTGTGGTATGACGTTCGTACACCTACTTATATGCATAAGTGGTTGCATAGCTGCATGGAATTCGACCGGTCTGGTCTTGTGAAACATCAAAGGGGGCTCCTTCCATTGTGACTCCGAAGTCTTGCATGCATTCGGTGTGTTTTTGTGAGGTAGGGCGGAAGGGCAGTGACACGGCAGGTGCAAGTTGGAGAGCCTCAATAATTCCATGCTTATCACAAACCCCCGCTTTCACAGCCTGATTTTGATTCACTATCATCAGTCGCCTGATCCTTGCTCTAGACATGTCGCTTGCTTAGGTTCATCATTCTCCCCCTCCATTTCCTTCCCAGAGCGATAGCAGAATTGACAGCAACTTGTTCCGCGTACAGTAGCCTCCATCCACTATGGCTATCCGCGCTACAGTGAGTATAAGCGAAGAGGAAACAATCACAGTGGGCAACATTGACTACCTGTTGATCCGAAATTCCCAGGTATGTTTGTTATATTGACTTTCTTCCTAGAAGAGTGCTTTTACTGAACATTGGTGAACTCAGACCAGCCTTGACTCCAATGATCCAAGAGATGGCGAACCCAAGCTTTCCGTAGTCTACATCACCGAACCCAGCAAAAAGATCTCCAAGTCAGCTTTGCAAGAGTTCCGAAGCTCAATCCTTAACCGGGATGATGTGTTTCAGCCAGCCTTTCTGGCCAACATCATCTTCTACGGAGCAAAGCAGGAAGATGTCGAGATTGAACCCGATGCATTGAATGAGCTTCGCGCCTGGAAAACGCAAAATTGGTCTTTTGTTCAAGGTACTTCTGACTCGAAGGTCGCGCCAGGACCGTACGTCCTCCTCCGTGGAGCAGCCTGGCAGCCCTGGAGAGTGTATCGCGACTGTAACGCCTGCTTCATGAAGACGTTCAGGCCATCACCAAATGCTGCCGGAAGATGAGTGACCTCTCCTCAAGCTATTCCTCTAGTCAGACATATTGACTAACTTCAATTGCACTGATCTGGCCACTCTCGATGCCCAGGGTGGTATAGATGCCCGAGTCGCCGTCCCCTCCCGTTGCTACTTCAACCCAACAAAGGACCGTCCCCTCGAAGGGGCTAGAATCGCCGTCAAAGACAACATTGATGTCGCAGGACACAAGAGCACACTATGCAATCGAGCATGGGAGGACCTTTATCCACCAGCAGAGAAACATGCAGCCTGCTTGCAGACCGTCATTGATGCCGGTGCTATCATTGTTGGCAAAGTCAAGCTACAAGCTATGATCATGCGCGAAGAGCCTTTAGAGTGTGTTGAGTTCTCGGCTCCCTTCAATCCCCGTGGCGACGGCTACCAAGTGCCCTCTGGCAGCAGCCACGCGAGTGCAGCGAGTGTAGCATCATACGAATGGCTTGACTACTCTTTCGGATCTGACAGTTTGTTACCAGCGATGAACAAAGACTTTCTGTTTGCTAACGCGTCCAGCGAACGGAAGTGGTCGCAAACCCGCGCATTACAATGGCTGCTTTTCCATCCGTCCAACAACCGGCATCACCGACACTGCTGGTGTTATCGGCCAGTTCGAGTAAGCATACCCAGTTGTTTCATATGGTGTTCTACTGACTCTTTTGAGTAAATTTGACATGCCTGTCTTCTTCGGAAGGGATATTACTAAGTTCACCGACTTTATATCTGTGTGGTACGGTGATTCCCCAATGCTCAAAGCTCCATCAAAGGTATACCAAACCCCCTCGAACCCTTGACTTTACGAAGACCAACGTGCCCTTTAGGCGCCTGTCAGAATTCTGTACCCGTCGGATTACCTTCCTACCCCAAATGAAGCACAGACTTCTGTGATACACAAGTTCATCATTGGCCTGGAGAAAGCCTTCGAGGTCGAAAGGACAAAGATCTCGCTGGCCGATGAGTGGGCGAAAGACTTGCCTGATGGTGAGGATAACGCCGACCTCGCGGAATACCTCGAACTTGTAAGTCTACTTTCCCAAATCCACCTGGGCTATTTACTAAGTCGCTCTAGGTTGGGCCTTATCCGTATTATCACGACTCTTACGCAGCGACGGAACCCTTCAGAAAGGACTACTATGACAAGCATGGTAAACCGCCTTTTGTTCACAGGTACACGCAATGGCAATGGTAAAGGAATGACCCATAGTTAAATTACTCAGAGAGACACTGATGCCTTGATACAGGGATATCTCGAAAGATATCACCACCGAGGAGCGCGACTACTATTGGAAGCGATCGGAGACCTACCGGAAATGGCTTCTAGAAAAGGTGTTGGTCGCCGATTCTACCGCCATCACCATCATGGTATTCCCGATCGAAGTCGGTGAACCCAACTATCGGGATACCGTGCCAGCGTAATGCTTCCAAGATCCTCACAAGCCATGGTCGTCACTAACTGTCCCCATCAGCCCCTTCGCTCCTTTGAGTGGTTATGCCTCGCTCAACATGTCGCCCATCGCCCGAGCGCCTGAAGTCACGGCAATAGGTCCGTCTACGTCTATTCGTCCCTATTATTCCCTCCTAGATTACTGACATTACATATCAGCGGGTCAAATTACGTACGAGTCCATTGTGACCAAAAGAGAGGAGCCATACCCGATTGGCGTCTCAGTGATTGGGGCACCAGGTTCGTTATATGCACAATCGGAAACAATGGCATGCTAATACTCTCAGGAACCGATCTTACCCTGGTGGATCTAGTGCGTAAGGGCATGGAGGCTGCTGAAATCCCGACGCAAGTCAAGATTGGAGCCTCTGTCTACTGATAATGACTTCGGATACAAATTGATACGCAAAACTGTATTGTTAGCACCACAAAAGTTGTCCTCTGAGGCTTAGTGTGCCTAAACCAATTATCCCAAGTCCTAGTCTAGTCTAAATCATCTTGTCTCTCAGATTCTTAACGAACACTCTTCCTGATACCCTGACGACAAGCTGTGTGCCTTGTGAAGATGTATGATGCGTGGGAAAATGAGGCTCTCGGGCACTTTCGACCCTCCAGTGCACATGTGAAACAATAACCCGGGCCACTCTTGGTAGTAAGCCTCGTAATATGTAATATTTATGGTGGCTCGGCTACGGAACTGTCAATGAGGGTGTGGTCCCATGCACCCTATCATCCCAATGCATCGGACTTGGCGACTAGGCTTCTCGACTGGGCGACTACGGCCTTTGCGGCTGAATACAGAGTTGAAACACAGGTTCTTACTGGCTGTCGATTAACAGTGCAGCAAGAAGATAAAAGTTCATATCGGTCGTTATTTCTACCCAAATCGGCCGTCCTTCTCAACGCAAAGTGTTTGTTGTCCGCGCTAAGAATGTCGGACCAAGAAGGTGAGTATCAAGGGTTTTAACGAACCACTATGTCCCACTAACAGCTATCTGATAGTCAACAACTCTCAGCCGGCGATCGAGCTCCAGCCTCGTCCAACTGGACTTGATCACCTTTATCCCAGACCCGACCTCGAAAACCTGGGTTATTTCCTGAACAGGGATACTTTGTCATCGAGTAATATCAGCTCGAGGTCTAGTCCAACGCCTGCCATTACGTCCCCCAAAGATACCTTCCTTGTCATCCATGATGTATCAAGCGGCTCCTGGAAGCCTTATGGTGAAGGACTTGGCGATACCAACGCCGAGGAGACTACCAACAAACCAGTCCTCGTTTTTATGCGCGGCCATGCTTCACCCTTTTGGCTTAGGATGATTTCTAGGGCGTTCGGTGCTAGTGATGAGCTCTACCGGAGACATATGGATTTTGAAGCTTTCAGGTTCATACTACACAGGGAGCTCTACTGTTCACCTGGCCTCCCTTCAGCATCGAACCGAGTTTTCCAGTTGCTGATCCCGACCTTGTGCTTCAAAAGCGTCGATGTATCTTCCGAACCAGAGGATCTCCAATCATTGAGGGAGCAAGGCTCTGAGAGAATGAAAACATATTTCAGGGACCTACGCAGTTCTGCCCGGGTTGGGGACTCGATCATTCGAAAGTACGTGCTGCTAAGTAAGCAAGCATATGCTCTTGAGCAAAAAGCAACCATTGAAGTCGTCAGACAAGCAGACTCATGGCGTGCCCTGGTGTGGTTTGACAGTGCAAGGGATCTGTCTCAGAGCGTTAGTGGACCTTGGAATCCGCCAACAAGCTCCAAGTCATGGGAGACGTACTTTCTCCCGGTTATTGTTAGTCAGAACGCTACCGACATCACGCCATCAATGACACAGTCAAAATCCTGGCTTACTGTTGAAAGAGATCAAGGCCCGAACATATTACCAGTGCCTGAAACCAAAGGATCTTGGAGGGCATCACAAAATATCTGCATGCTGCCATTTCAATATGGCCAACAACTCGAACAAGATCTAGCTGCAAAAGATGCCCTGTACGCCTTGAGCGAATTGTTTCTCTTCGCAGCTACTGCCGAAGTACAGTTTCTCAACCTGTTACGATCTCTCATCGAACACGAACTGTCTTTCATTGGTGAGGCAAAGTTTCACGCCATATCACTCCTCAACCTCAGATATATAAAGGCGCAGCTCAGTTCACACGAGAGGCATTTAGCCGAGACGGTAAATATTCTAAAAAACCGACAATGGCTGGGCTGGCCAAGCTCACCAAGCGAGGAATCCAAAAAGACAGCAGCTATGTTGATTACCAACTACCAGTTCCTTGTCGAACTAGCCAAGAACCTGGGTAGAGACACCGAGCAAGGCATGGCAACACTTGCAAACGCCGCTGTTCTCGATGAGTCTCGTAGATCTGCGAATAATGCAATGAGAGTCCAGAGACTAACGGTTCTGGCTACTATTTTTATCCCACTCTCATTTATATGTGCTGTCTGGGGCATGAATTTCAAGGAGATGGGAACGGGAACGTTACCGATGTGGTGGTGCATAGTTACTGCGGTCCCAGTATTGGTTTTATCCTTGGTCATCTTCTTTTTCGAAGCAATACGCAATTATTTCAAGTTTTAGGTGTACTTTAGCAAAGCTAGACAGTATTTCACTTCCAAGTTAAGCTACCTATTCATGATTGTATAGAGGAGTTCGAAGTATACCAGGAGTCAGCCCCGCTAGGTAGATGCCTATTCAGGAGATAGGTAACCCCACATGCCCGATAACAGGATATCTAGGTATCCACTGTTTAAAATAGCGTCTTTCTTCCCGCTTGAGCCTCCCTTGGCTCTCCACCCATCCACCGGCTGTCAACTCTAAATTAGGTAGTCGATCACCAATATTGGGAAAGCTTTCATCTAAGGCTACGCACATGTTCAATGGGGCGCAGTTTTACCCTTCGCGCCTTGCTCGCAGGAGCTCTGATAGGTGTTCTCATTAACCTTTCAAATACATATTATGGACTCCGAGTTGGCGTTGCAAGCCAGATGTCGACCGTTTCGGGTCTGCTGGGGTTTGCCGGTTTTAAGGTGTTCTCCAGATGGACATCATATCCCCTCTCAGCGGAAGAAAATGTCTTGATAATCAGCGTTGCTACTGCAACTGGAGCGATGCCAGTCACCGCCGGCTTCATCGGCATTATTCCTGCCCTCGAGTATTTAATCGGACCAAAGGAGAATGGGCCTTTGACTCTTAGCTGGCACGACCTTATTCCTTGGTCGATAGGGTTGTGCCTCTTTGGCCTAATCTTCGCCTCTTGGCTGAGGCCATACTTTGTTGAAAGAGAAGACTTGCCTTGGCCTGGTGCAAGGGTCACTGCGCAGTTGGTTAAATCATTGCATCGGTTGCCGCCCGATGACATGGTGAGACCATCTGACACCGCATCAACGCCGGTCCTTGAGGAGGAGGAGTCTGACCATGAACACCAAAACTCTTCTCGGATGGAAGATCACCCACTTTTAGGATCTTCCCCATCAGCAGAAGGAGAACCAGAAGTACAATCTCTCTTGAAGGGTGGTTTCGCGGCTGGAACATTGGTAAGTCGGCTGCTGGTCTACATTTGATGCACTATTAACATGATTCCAGACTATCTTCATGTCATTTTTACCAGTTCTCCATAACCTTCCACTATTCGGAATCGATGCAGCAAAGAATTGGCTTTGGTCTATTGATCTTTCGCCTGGATTCATTGGCCAGGGCATAATCACAGGGCCAGTGATACCGTTGCATATGCTTGCCGGTACCATTGTTGGATGGGGTATTCTGTCTCCATATGCCAAAAATAAGGGCTATGCTCCGGGTGATGTTGACGATTGGGAAAACGGTCCCCGAGGCTGGATCATTTGGGTCAGTCTATCGGCTTTGCTTGCAGACGCCTTTGTGAAGCTCTCTTGGCTTCTTATCAGCCCGCTCTGGTATGCGTGGCTCGAAAGGTTCAGAAGCTCGCAGTCGTCGGTGAGCAACTTCGAATCTGTGCCTCACCTTACTTCGGCATACGATACCTTCGATTCAACCAGACAGACGACCGTATCCCTTGGAAGCCCACCACAGACCAACTCTTTCGTGTCCAACAAGCTTTTAAGCATCGGCTTCTTGGCGTCTATAGCTGTGTGTCTAATCTCTATGGGCTGGACCTTCGGCAGCATTAACCCGTGGTACTACACTCTCTTGTCGATTTTATTATCGATACCCATGGCGGTCGTAGGGATCCGATCCCTGGCGGAAACGGACTACAACCCCGAAAGCGCTCTAGGTGCGTTGGTCTCCAGCCAAGATTTATCCGCTAACACCATATTCAAGTGTCACAGCTCGTCTTTGCCCAGCTCATATCGCCATCAAACCCCAACGGAATAATAATCAACCTCATCGCTGCTGCCACTGCACAAGCAGGGGCTAATCAAGCAGGCGATCTGTCATATGACTTGAAAGTCGGAAGCCTGATCGGCGCACATCCAGAAGCCCAAACTCTGGGACAAGTAATCGGTTCATTGCTAGGAGCCGTTATATCATGCGGTATCTACAAATTCTACGCAGCGCGCAACCCAATACCTGGTCCTGTCTTCCGCATACCATCATCTTTTCTTGTTCTCAGCACGGCAAGATTATTGATGGGCCAAGGACTCCCGACTGGAGTTGCCCCGTTCGTTGTGGGAACAGCTATCATCTTTGCAGCACTTACCGTCATCAAAATGAGATACGCCAACCAATGGTGGGACAAGTTTATCCCGAGTGGTGTGGCATTCGCTATAGGTATTGTCCAAATTACAAACATCCAGCGTTATGCTGACGCGAACATAGGAATTTACAATACACCTTCTTTCACGATTACACGAGCCCTGGGTGGCCTTGTCTATTGGGCATATACAAGAAAGAATGGTGGCAGACAGGGTAATATTAGACTCGTTGCGAGTGGGTTGGTACTTGGAGAGTCGGTTGCCAGCCTGATTACTCTGACATTGTTGACTACATGATAATGCGCATCCGGTCTGAGTACGGTGGCTGGGTTTACGGCCGCGTGTCGTGGAAGGGTTGGTCAGACGCGCATGAGACATACATGTCTGCCTTGGATGAGGCTGAATGGATGCGGGGTGGTAGGAGGGTTGACATACAGTCGTAGGTGGAAATTTGAATCACATCAATCACATGCATTTATCCGCATTGCATATGTAAGTACTGACCGGTGAGTGAGAACGCGAAATGTCCGCCGGCATCACGCCACTATATGTGCTATCAGTTATCAAGCCATATTCCCCTCACTGTATGCATATCGACTTTAATACCTCGATCATTTGTGAAAAGCAACGGTTGGGCATTTTCTACGAACTTTTATTGAGCAAACATGTCAGATCTTCTAACTGCAAGAACATCCGGGCAGGAAACGCTTGCTAATGAGTTCTTCCAAAAGAAAGGGAGCGTAAAATACGTCCACCTTCAATGGCTCGACTACTCTGGAGTGCTTCGCACACGCATCATTACACTCGCCACAGCCAAGGACATCGCTGCAGGAAAGATTCGGTATTCTCTTGCTCAAAACTGCATGGTGATTCCTATCTCTACAGCACCAGCATGCTTTCCTGAGGGAATCGAGGATTGGAGGCTACTACCTGATTGGACTTCTGTGAAATTATGTGGTTATCGACACACTCATGCCACCGTTCAATGCTTTTTAGCCCATATGGGACTTGAAAATCCGTTTGCAAGATGTCCAAGACATCTTCTGTCTCTTGCCGTGGATGATTTGTCCGTACATCCGGCTAAGGCGTTGGTCGGGTTCGAGATCGAATTCGTATTGCTCGATCAAGACCACAATGCTGCACGGTCTATGGATCAGACTGTGGGATACAGTATGACCGCTGGCTTGAGGACTCGCAATCTGGAAATCATCGAAAAAGTTGTCGACGCACTTGAAATCTCTGGCATTGGAACATATCATTTCCATGTCGAAGGCGTTGACCAATTCGAGATTGCCCTGTCACCACTCCCGCCCTTAGAAGCTGTCGATAGTCTCATGGTGGCACAGGAGACAATCCGAACAATAACTCTTCAGCACGGTCTCAGAGGGACATTGGCGCCGAAGCCAATACTGAAGGGTCCAAAGAGCGGTCTGCATGCCCACTTATCTCTCTATCTCGGGCTCACAGCAATGCCAGATCATTTCTTGGCAGGTACCTTGGCCAAATTGCGAGCCCTCTGTGCCTTTGGGTTGGCCAATTTTGATAGCTACGACAGAGTAGCGGGAGACTGTGCAGGTGAATGGGTTGGCTTCGGGACCGGTAATAAAGACTTGCCTGTGAGAAGGGTTCATGATAACCGCTGGGAGTTCCGAGCGCTGGATGCTACCGCCAACGTCTATCTCTTCATGGCTACACTCCTTTACTCAGGTGCGCATGGTATGGTTTCCAAGCTCCAACCTAAGTCCCAGGACTGTCAAGTTGTACCATCCGCTTTGTCGTACGAAGAGGCCAAAAGAAAGTTGGGAGAACTGGGGATAACGGAGAGTGTGCCGAACAGCCTGGCTGAGAGTCTGGTTGCTTTAAAGGAGGATAAAGATATCGAGAAGTGGATTGGAAGGGAGTTGGTGACACAGTATTCGCGAGTGAAGGAGAAGGAAGTGGAACATTTTTCCAAGATGACTGAGGAAGAGAGGAGGATGAAGTTTATAAGTTACTTCTAAGCCAAAGCAGCCGGGGACTTGAGGTGGATTTTAACTATTCCTATTGTTGATATTTAGATAGGCAGAAAGTCTGGGGTTCCTTTTTGCCTCAATACCTCCCAGTGAAGCCTCAAGTAGTTCAATCTTTCTCTTGTTCGGGTCAGATAATTCAATTTTCCATCGAGCAGATAGATGCAAGAGGATACAAACGAAGCCAGGTATTTTCACCAAGACATGTCAGCTGCAGTAGCATAACTATCCCAAGAAAAAGCGTAGCTGCAATGAAAGGCTCGTGCAAAATAAACACACCTGAGTACTCATAGAGGAATAAAAAAATATCTACTCTACTGAAAATAGTAAAGGGTAACAAAAATGACAAGACTGGGATTCGAACCCAGGCCCCTTTCGAGACTGCGAATCGTTACTAGTTCGAATAGAACCTGAACACAGCGCCTTAGACCGCTCGGCCATCTTGCCTTGTGCATAAGGTTTACCAAAGTCGTATAACAGCCCCAGCTCAGACTGACGGACATCGAACCTTGAGTGCTTTCTGCAGGATCCCGTATTATATGTCTGGAGGATATTTGACTATTGTGTGAGGTTCTCTGCGTGGTACGTTAACCTCGAAGAATTCCACAGCTAAGAGTTATGGCGCTTTGTGTGGTTTCACACTTCAATGTCGGACTCAACCACAAGTAATTGACAGAACAATATTGTGATACCATACAACAACATGCACATCAATAACTATAATACAAATTACGCCAATGCTTCTAACAGTACAGGTTTCCCTCGGTTATAGCTCTCACATGAAAGACATTACTCTGTTAATCGTTTATCGCAGAGTTGGTTGACAGCTATAGGGTGAGGCCTTCGGTGAGAAACAGCCGAAGATCAGCCACGGTGACCAACCCCACATTACTGGCCCGCCGCAAAGCCTTTAAATTTTGCGCGGATCGCGTTCCTTCTCTTTTTCTTTTCTTTTCTCTTTATGACCCTTCCATTCAAATAAATGTGAGTACCACCAACGCAACCACGTTTCCCAAGACCTATCGCTAACGGTTACTTTGCAGATGATGAGAACCGCGTGCTTAATATGATGCAGTGCCTCCTCTCCGGACCCAGAAACCCTCTGCCTTTCGGGGCAGCTTAAGCGGTTTCTGGGCGAGGTGAGGTTGGTACCATGAAATGGGCGTTCGACACACCGACCTTGTTTATCATCGGACGCGTTGAAAAAAAGCTCTGACTTATGAAGAATGGAAAGGGATTTTTGGTTCGTGCGACTGGGGAAACCTGGTAGCAGAAATTGAACTGTACCCGAAAGGTAAGAAAGTTTGTGATGGGGAACTGGCGGAGCGAGTTTCAAGTGAGACTACGCTATCTTTATCTAGAAATGAATTGATCGTTTTTGTATGCAATTATTGAACCCTGTGCAATATGAGTGACGGTGATTACCTTTTGCCTAAACCTCGTATGGCCCGAGATGAAAGGACTTTTCGTGATACGTGAAGAACGAAAACGCCATGTCACAAGCATCCGAATGTGAACAAACAGCTGCAAACTCTTGTTCTGTACCTGGTAATGCTTCCGAATGTCTGCATGTCTATCCGTAGACGCGAAAAGAGAAGAAAAAACTGCCAGTCCCCAGATTTTCTCATCTCTCGTGGATATCACCATCTCCTTCAGTGGAGCGTCTTGGCGCATCGAGTCCCTTGGAAATGAAAGAATCCATGGTGACGACATTCGTAGCGTCCCCTGGAATTTAGTGATAGTGCCCGCCAATATCGGAGTAGAGCACGTTTCCGGAGGACAAGAGTTTGGGGGATACAAGTGAAGAGGCCTCTGTAATCGTTCTTGGCGCAAGTACCTCCTTATCAACAAACTCCACCTTCTTGTTCTCCAGCCCAACCCAACCTCCAACGCCAGAGCCGTCCCTCCCAAAATCAACCAGAGTCAGGTCCAACCTGCCCGACCACACGCCCCTCCCCTTGTCCTGCCACGCCCCAGAATCGTCCACGTCCCCCGGGCGCGGATACGGACGCACACTTGTTGTCTCTCTCGGTCAATCTCTCTTTCTTCTTCAAGTCCCTCTTTTGCGCTGGACTTGAAGCCACAGGACACGACTCGACAGCACAGGACACGACACGGCGACATCTTCATTACAGTCATCTATATCGCCGCATCGATTCCCGAAACCCCGGCATCACTCCACCGCATCATTATCCGTTACAGTCCCCCGTCACTCGCTGCAACGTCCGTCGTCCGAACTTCTGTCATTCGTACAGTAAGCTCGATATAGATCCATTGAGCTCCAACTGCAGACAACATGTCGAGCTCGTTCGAAAAGTCCGTCAAGGGCGCAACCAAGATCAAGGTACGTGTGTCTCTTGGCGGCGCGCCTAATCCTTGAGGAGCTCAACAACCATCATATGAGCACAATTATTTCTGCGGATTGTAGCTTCGCTTACAGCTTGGTGCTGACTCTTGACCGCTATAGAATGCACCCCCAAAGACGAAATACATCGAGCATATTCTTGTCGCTACCCATTCCGGCGAAGCTGGTGTCGCCGAGGTCTTTCGCGCACTCACATACCGTCTCCGCGATTCGACATGGACTATCGTTTTCAAGAGTCTGATTACGGTGCACCTTATGATAAGAGAGGGTTCTCCTGATGTGACATTGGCCTTTCTCTCGACACACCGCAATGTATTGGCCATTAGCAGCTTTACAGATGGTGGGTTCAGTCACAGACAGCATATATGGATTCGGCGATTGACAAATTGGCAGCACAAATTCAAGGACGAAATATCCGACATTATGCTCAGTACTTAGCTGAACGAGCCCGCGCATACGAAAAGACAAAGACCGACTGGGTCCGCGCTTCGGAGTCGAGACTTGAGAAGCTTTCAGTCGAGAAGGGCTTATTACGAGAGACGGAGATTGTGCAACATCAACTTGAAGCCTTGCTAAAATGCGACGTGAGTCAATAAATCCGCTGCCCTCGTCGGACCACTCTCGAACCCGGCACTAATAAATTCCAGGTAATGGAGAGTGAGCCCGAAAACGAAATCACTATAACTGTGTTCCGACTGCTTGTCTTGGATCTTTTGGCGCTATTCCAAGTTCTTAACCAAGGGCTGATTAGTATTCTTGGTTGGTCCCCTTGCCCCTCCCCCTCTTGTCTCAGCCTGCCGCGATGGCTAACATTCCAATCAAGGTAACTTCTTCGAGATGTCAAAGGTGGATGCCGAGCGTGCTATGGCCATCTATCGGAAGTTCACGAAGCAGACCGATTACGTTGTTCAATATCTTAGCATAGCGCGACAGCACGAGCACCACACCAGAGTCGAGGTTCCTAAGCTGAAGCATGCTCCTGTTAACCTCGGACGTCAGCTGGAGGAGTACCTACACGATCCCGATTTCGAGGTTCACCGACGACAGTATCTGGCCGAGCAGGACGTCAAGAAGATTGGTGGTGGATCGAGCTCGAAGCAAGGAGGTCTCAGCAAGAAGAAGAGTAGCGATTTCCCAGCGCCGGCATCGAACAACCCCTTTCCTCAAATGGGAGCCACCTCGACTGCCAACAACGCACCCGAATCCAAGCCTCAAGCCAACAAGGGTCCTGATCCGGATCTGATCGACTTCTTTGACTCTATCGAGCAAAACCAGACGCCCATGAATATGAATCCTCAACCTCAAACCCAACCTCAACCGCAGCCTTTCCAACAACAGCCGACTGGCATGCAGTTTCAACAAAACGGCTTTGCCGCACAGCCTACTGGTTTTGCGTCTAACAGTCCGTTCCAGCAGCCGCAACAAACAGGCGGATTTATGCAACAGCCCCAAATTCAACTTCAACCAGACTTTACAGGAGCCGGATTTGGTGGGTTCACTCCTCAGCAACCAGGTTTCCAACAGAACTCACTTTCTCCAATTCCTCAAGATTCAATGGCCAACTTCACGAATGCCGTTCCTCAGCAACAGCCTGCTCAAACTGGATCGCCCCAGGGGCTTCAACCTATGCAGACAGGAAGCACCAACCCCTTCCGCCAATCCATGCTTATGGCCCAGCAGACAGGCCTACCATCATCTAACACAGGAAACGTTAACCGTCAATCTACGAACCCGTTCGCCCGATCATCACCACAGCAAAACACTTCTCCTTTCGCTCAAAACTCCAACTCGCCCTTCCAAGCACCCCCGCCCCAGCAGCCACAGCAACAAGCAGCCCCTATGCAGGCGACACCGACCGGTACGAACCCCTTTGCTCGCAATGCCGCGATGCAACCGGCAGCCCAGGAATCACGACCACAGACAGCCGGTGCTTCACTTGCTCCTCAAGCCACTGGCACTACCAACCCCTTCCGACAGAGCGCTTTTGTCAACCACAACACCGGCCAGGGTTGGCAAGCGAACCAGCAACCCGTCGGAGGTGGCTTCGATCAAATCCCAACTGTACCCGTATTCCCTCGACCAGCTCAGCAGGCGCCGTGGCAACAATAAACTAAGACGAGTTTCTCAACACTATCAACAACATTCTTCTAGCTTCTATCCACATATCCGCACAGCGGTTCTCAGCATAACATCTGTTTCCATTTCTGGCTGTACATCCTCCCTTTCCACATAGTAAGCGAGGCGTTTTCAGGGGGATGAGATCGAAAAGAGTATTACAAAGCGAAAGGATGATTAAATAATAGGCATATTCAGGGGGGACATAGTTTCCCGACGAAGACTGTCATCGATCCTCTCCTGTAGTTATTTCTTTTGGAATAGTATAGTAGCAGTCATAAAATATTATTCATCATATTAACTTCCTTCTATCGTGAGGGTGTCAGAGGAATTGGCCGCCGAGAGCATAAGAGACCAAATGATTTGGTCTTTTATGCCTGCTTAGACCAGAATTTAGGCCACTCTAGATTGGTGTCCTAAGTCTTAGAGGACAACCTGATGTTCGTTGCAATTTTCCCAAACTCCCCGTAACGCCATAGCTATGCCCTTAAACCAAGAAAAACATCTAGAAACCGTCATCAACGTCCATTCTGCCTCCTGTATCTCCTGTCGCGGCAGCTTCCTTGGCACTCGCCGTAGAGACATTCTTTTCAACCTTCTCTTCGTCCACAAAAACCCCCAGTCCCGAGAAACATTCGAACAAAGCTCTTGTGAGAAACTCATCAGGGCTATATCCACCAGCCTTGAAAGCTTCCTTTGTTCGTGTAATCTCGACCCACTCGTTGGAATATGTCGCCAACTTCTCAGGCGCAAGGTCGACACGCTGCGGCATGACGCGCACACCGCCGTAGGGATCGTAAGGCTTGTTATCCACCACAGGACCCTTCTTCTCGCGCAGTCCTCGGATTGAAAGACCACTTCCAGCGCTGGCAGCTCCGAAAGCGGCATCGCGCTTGTTCTGGCCTCGTTTCTTGAGCATAATCTTGTCCATCGCTTCGGTCGCACGGCCCATCTCGGCACTTTGTAGTGAATCGAGCATTTCTTCGCGGAAGCGCTTCGCGGAGGCTTTTTCGTCGAGTTCTTCTTGTCGTTCGAGTAGGCGTCGGCGGCGCGCTTCTTCTTCCTCTGCTGCGATGCGGCGCTGACGGGCATCGTTTGATTCACGCGCTAGACGTCTATTGCGCTCGATGTCGGCTTTGTGCTTAGCTTCCCACTCGGACAATTTGGCCTCCGCCTTTCGCTTCTTTTCGTCGTTTCCATAGACAAGATCACTGGTCAAGTCCTCAACCATCTCAAGGTACTCATTGTAGTCGTCCAAGCTCTCAAACTCCTCTTCCGTTCTGTTGAAAACCGCCGCGACTCGTCTTCTGATATCGACCTCTCGCTCGACAGCTAGATCCGCAAAGAATGCTGTTTTGAAGCCGCGCAGACGCAGTGTTTTGTGGCAGTTTGCGGTGGGACATTGGTTGGGGCCATCTTTGAAGATGCGCTCGACGCAGGTTTTGCACATGGGGTGGTAGCATTCCGGATTGATGCGAAACTCCATGTCGCGGTTAAAGTAGCGGGTTGTCTTACAGACGGGACATTGCTCCTGACCGGGTGATGTCGGTTTGATATCTGCATTTTGGCGAAATGCAACGCCTGCGCGAGACATTTTGGCGGACTGCAATAGTGCTGAAGGAGAAGAAAAATGCTTTGTTGTGTTGAAAGATGAACGTTATTAATCAGGTCGTCCTATGTTGGTTCTGCACGGCTGAAGCTACAGGGATAGAGGCTTGACGGTGACTACCCCATTGGTCAAAGCTTTGGGAAAGATCGCCCCACTCTGAGTCTGCCCCTCCATTATTGTCAGCCTTCTCTCATACCCAACAGCTTCCATCGACTTCTGTCAGAACATATCACGACTGAACGACTCATCACAATGGTTGACAACGGTACGTCCAAACTATATTGATATGATCGTCTTTGCGGAGAAGAAACATCCCACAGCTTCTCCTCCAAGCATACTGACTCATGGCAGAACCTACACCCGCTGAGACCGCCGCCGCCACGGCCCAGGAGGCCCAGGAGCAAGCTGCCCTGCCTTACAAGTGGACTCAAACTATCTCTGAGCTCAACGTCACTTTTGATGTGCCCGGAAACCTCAAGTCGAGGGATCTTGTCATTACTATCAAGAAGCAGAGCCTACAGGCGGGTATCAAAGGTCAGGATCCAATCATCCAGGTATGTACACAACTCCCACAGCAATCACTCTCCAAGCCATGGTATCTTACAGATCTAACCCAACTCAGGGCGACCTCCCTCACGCCGTCCACGTTGACGACTCCACCTGGACTCTGAGCACCAACTCAGATGGCACCAAGACTGTCGAGATCCACCTCGACAAGGTCAACAAGATGGAATGGTGGGCTCATGTCATCACTTCTGCCCCCAAGATCGACGTGACCAAGATCCAGCCCGACAACTCCAAGCTGTCGGACCTCGACGGTGAGACCCGCGGTATGGTCGAGAAGATGATGTTCGACCAGCAGCAGAAGGAGAAGGGTCTTCCCAGCTCTGACGAGCAGAAGAAGGCAGATATCCTCAAGAAGTTCCAGGAGCAGCACCCCGAGATGGACTTTAGCAAGGCCAAGATTCAGTGAGACCAAAAAAGTATATGATCGCCTGGAGTTTATAAAAAAGACGTTTCGTTCGTTGCTGTCGTGGTGCTTTATCATCTGCCTTTTGTTTCCATAGCAATTGCTGCGCGTTCAAGGAAGGCATTGAAGTTTTTGACCTGTTGGAGCATTCCGCCTGCGGAGCTCGCTGAGCTGGCTTCATCAGTAATGCGTGCCACAAGAAGCTCGAGATTAGCCAGATCGGCCTTCTTCTCTTGGGCACGCGAAAGTTCAGGGGCATCTCGTCCCCGTTCTACCGCCATGTCTACATCGTGCATTATAGCAGAGGTGTCAAGTCGGTGCTGCAGAGGTTAGCCAAGTGCTGAGAAAATACCAACAGTGACTTACCTTTGACTCTTTGGTATCTTCTTCGTGCTTGATGCGTACTGCATCCATTCTCAGAGCAACCTGTTCCCTCTCTGCCTTGAGACGTAGAATCTCTTCTCGTAAAGACAGCTTCTCTCGTTGCACGATTCGGACTCGCTTTCGAAGCGTCTGCCAGTCGTTCAGATGGATTGCCTGCTGAAGTAATCGATCGTTGAGTTCCTCTTTATACGCCTCGAGGGCCAGGATCTTTATTCGACATTCCTTCTTCTTGTCCTTTTCTTCTGTGGTGCTAAGCGTCTCATATAGTTTTGCAACTGTTCCATCAATGACTTCCAGACAGACTTGCGAGAAGACATCCACAACCGTTTCTCCATTCATTGTGAATGGAACATCCTCAGCGAGCTGAAGAGGATCTTCCTCTCTAGCCTCTTTGCCATATTTCTTAAAATTGACAAAACGTTGCACGGTAATTTCGATAGCTGATCCATCACTGACTCGGCGGGCTTTCTCGGCTTCCCTCGCTTTGCGCACCTGTTTCGGCAGTGGCTTTTCGCCCTTTCGCGATTTTGTTTTAGTAGTGGCCTTCGGCTTGGCCGCCGGTTGCCTTTGCGTCGTTGGGCTGCCTGATGGTCGTCCACGGCGTCGCTTCGGTGCTCGCTCCTCTTCTTCAGCCTGTTCCTCGGGTTCTGCTTGTGGGGATTGAGATGGGGGACTCCTTCGAGGGCTCCTGCGAAGGCGCTTTTTACCAAGCGCTTTGGCTGCTTCGACCGCATCAATTGCTTCTGCGACAGCTTCTTCCTCTTCTTGCGTATTCTCGTCTTCCATCGCAACATCTTCTTCGACTGGTTCCGCCGTGACATTTGGTTCGTCTTCGCTTGGAGCATCCTCCGTAAGTTCGTCGTCTGCGGGTGCCTGATCTGGTTGGTCTGGCTCATCCCCATCCTGGCTAACTTCTGTAGCTCTCGAAGCTCTTCTGTAGGACATTCTCGATCGAACTATCGCAGGACCCTCACTTCGGCGTACTTTGTTAGCGAGTGGCGATGAAGACGGAGGGGCATTGTCTTGTTCTGCAAGCGCAGCATGTATGCGTGTAGTTGAGGACAAAGCGTCAATCTGCATGTTTTGCGCTTCCTCTGGAGGACTTTGGACATCTTCGGTTCTGCGACTCGAGGGTCTAGCATCTGATACGGAGCCATTCTCATTCGGCAAAACTGGTAACTCGATCTCGGGTTCATTCTCTTCTGTCGCTTCGCTGGATTGCGCTGGGCTAGGTAGCTCTGGTTCTGGCTCGGGCTCAGGCTCGTCTTCTAGTTCTGGCTCCGGTTCGAGTTCCGGTTCGGCGTCTGGTTCTTCCACCGCATCGGCGACGGGCTCTTCAATTTCCACCTCAGCTTCGACTGAAGTATCCTGCGCGCCCTCTTCCTTAGATGTATCGGGCAAGTCGTAAGGATCATCAGATCTTATTCTCGGGGACCGTCTTCTCGCGCTTCGTTGCGATGAAGGTGGCTCGTTCTCCAATCTCTTCCTCTTAGCAGAAGTATTCGCTGATGATGCTGGCGGTGCGGGCTTCGGAGCGGCGGGTGTCGAGCTGGCTATGTTAAGGCCAGCAATATCGAGATTGAAGTCGAGGTTAAAAGAGTCGTCCTGGATATTTGTGCGCCTGCGGTCGCATTAGTGATTTCCCTCGGATTAAAGGTCGATTATTCGTACTGGGCACCTCGTAGACGCTCTTGCAGCCGCTGATCGCGGCCCTGCTGGCCTGTTGCTGGCATTAGCATTTGGTCCGATGCATGTCGTTGGGAGGCAAGTAAGACATGCCTGTGGCCATGGCGGGGAATGATTGTAGTCAGTATTTATTGGCGCATCAATATTCTTCGATTAGTGGTGGGTCAGAAGAATGCGCCGTCGTGGTGTTGCGGTTGAACTTTTTTGATATGATGTTGATGAAGTAATGTTTGAGATGCTGCTAACGCGTGTGGGGAGACGCGTTCTGGATCCGCGGGGCATCCAATTAAGCCATGACCATCATGACAACAATCATGTCTCTCATGAACATCTCAAATACTTTCTAAGAAGAATTACAATCGCTCATTCGATTACTAAAAAAAACACTCAAGGTATAGAAAGGCCATTATAGGCGTGGGAAACATGTGATTCTTAGCAAACTACCGTTAAAGTAAACAAACTCAATCGTCCCTCAGGGTATCAGAAGAATTGGCCCCTGGAGGCAAAAGAAACGAAATAATTTGATCACTTTTATGCTAGCTTAGACTAGCACTTAGGCTACTTTATTTAGTAGCCTAAGCCTTAGAGGATATATATCTCAGTGTCGTCAAAACGGCTGCCGTTACTGTGCCGCATATTAAATCCATTCTATACTTTTCTCATTCTATCGCTACCATAATACATGTCTTGCTCAACAAGACTAAACTGACTTCCAAAATTATGCTTTCCCGACATAAACCTTCAATTCATAGGGAACCATTGCATCCTCTGTGTGTCGAATCGGTACCTGATTCCTTATTAGCCAGAGACTTGCACAAGTTAACTTTCTTGATACATACCCGTTGTAGTCGGTCTGTGATACAGCTGCCTTGCCATATTCTGATTCAAGCATTTGCTGATATCGGTAGGGAACCTTGGCGGGAACACCTTCAAATGTAGTGTCGAGAAGTGGGAATATGTACTTGTCCTGATCGCAAGTTAGCGTAACCGCCATCAAGATAGTCAGAGATATATACCTTGAACTCATGATCATTTTTGTCATACATGACTCCTTCACCTTGTTTATGCCCAGGGTCATATCGAGCAGCTGTAATGTCAATAAACAATCCATTCTGCATGTCGATCCAGCGAGCATCAATGACATTCTTGAAATCATCCCTTCCACGATGCTTGAAGTGAGGATTTAATTCCAGCTGGAAGTAGCATCCATCCGGACACCCATCGTACTGGTAGTAGTAGATGGTCATATTGTGGTAGGCGGAAAGAAAGTACATGTCCGCTTCAGTCATGGAGACATCGGCATCCAAGTCCCATGGCATAACCTGGTGGCTTGGTTAGAAGATTTTACGATGTTGAACGTTGAGTCTCTCACCTTCTTTCCCCACCACCAACCAAGTAGAGAGCCATGCATTAGCCATGTTTGGACTCCTAGATCTCGCATTGTCGCTAGGTATGTCTGCATGAGGACCTTGATGCGTGCATTCTGGGCAGCTGGCTCAAGAGCCTCGTCGAAATACTTGCCGATATAGTGTAGATGGCCTCTTGGCGATTGTTAGTATACGAAGGGATATAATTGAAGAACAGGACTTACTCAGCCTCCCCTATAAGTTGTTAATAAGACATCGCAACTCTGAAAGCAGACCAAGACTGGTTGGTAACTTACGCCAGTATTTTGGTGGAGGATCGTCTCTTTTCGCTAGCTTCTTCTCAATCTTTTCACCATCAGGTACAGTTAAAGCGGTGGCACAGGCAAGCCAAAACACGGCGCAGAAGGCCGATAGCCTCATCGTGAGATTGAATTGACCGATGCTTGAGATAGTGGGTGCCTTCAGGTATAAATCGTGAGGTGACGTGGGCTGGATTGAGGATGTTTCGTCTGGAACCGCAAGGGCTGATCAAGGGAAGAGTTGTAGGAAACACGTTGAGTTAGAGCGGCAGTGACATCCAACGGCTTCGTCTGAGTCAAAGCGCTTGAATACTATTGAAGACAAAGGTTGATAAAAAGATGAGAAAGAAAATTGACAAGGCAATTGGGCTTCGTGTTGAGGCAGAGAAAGTTGAGTTTCGACGGCAGTTTCAGCGATTCATTGTACAAACATTCATTCAGTTGGTGGCCCACGCTATCCGTACAGTCCCTACAGTACAACCCCTGATCCCACCACATCCCGTTAGATCCGCGTCACCAATGGTAGCATCGAGGTCATATATCACAGGATAGAAAATGTAGTATTTCTGATATATAAAACTTCTAGGCAATGATATTTGTACCAGTTCTCCAGGCATGCATTTTCCTGAGGCGCAGCTGACCGGAAATGGTAACCGCCGTGGCTGAAATACCCCCGAGAGGTTGACGTTGACTTTCAGGTTCACCTAAGGCAAGGGACCAGCACCAGCACTGACGCAAGCTCCAGGCCCCCAGTTCCCCAGTTCCGAGGCGAAACGACTCCACCTCTTCTTCCCGTATCGCATCACCAATCCAAGCTAGAGCTGCCTAAGCTACCCCTACAACTGCAACTGCACCACTCGACAACTTGTCTTCTTCAACTTCTCCTCCATCGCCATCAATTCTTGCCCTCAAACTTGCTCCGGGCAAGTCACCAACCCGATAACCTCTTCTCGATAGCTCACTCTTGAGCGACCCGCCCTTGACAATGGGCGCGTGGAACGTACGCTGCGACACAACCACTCCAAACATCAGCGACTGACTGACATTCTTGTAGCTCTTCCGTGTTCTGGGCGACTTGTCCCACGCCCTCTCGAAATGCATCCTCATCTTCGCCATCCACAGAAACCGCAGCGCAGAGGGTGTCTCCCTTATTACGCAGGTGCTCTACGCTCTGGTCTTCTGCACCCGATACCTCGATCTGTTCAGGGAGAGTGTGCCATGGAACATCGTCTTCAAGATCTTTTACATCCTTTCGTCGATTTACATTCTTGCTATTATGCAATGGATCTACCCTCGATCCCGCGAGCGTGAGATGTCTTGGAAGATTGGTGCCGTTATTCTCGGCGGCTCCTTCATTCTGTCGCCTATCGTCATGCTCATCTTTGAAAGTGCCGAGCATCGAGGTTTCCAGACTGTACGTTCTACAATTCCCTGAAACACGACGATGCTAACGTCTTCTAGTGGATGTGGGTGTTTTCTCAAATCCTCGAATCTGTCTGCGTCCTCCCTCAGCTTCTCCTCCTGAGACAGACAACCGTCCCCACCGTTATCGACTCCTTCTACCTCGTCGCACTCGGATCCTACCGCGCTCTTTACTGCATCAACTGGTTCATCCGCGAATTCGAAATGCACGGCCGAGGCCCCAACGTCATCTCCGTCATCTTTGGTGTCATCCAGACAGCTCTCTACATCGACTTTGCCTGGGTCTACTACACCCGTCAGCGCGTCAAGCTTCGTGGTGGTGGTATCGTTGACGCTGACGACATGAGCCGCAGCTGGCTTCTCCGTCGCATCTTCGGCAAGCGCTTCGTTAACGACGATGATGATGAGGAGAGCGGTCCTGGTGGCTTTGACGATGACCAGGGTGGTAACAGGCGCGGAGCTCGTCCCAAGTGGGGAGCTCGTGGTATCTCTGTCAGCGCAGACGACGGCGTTCTCGAACAGGAGCGACACAACCGCAACCACGACGAATTCGGTGGTCCCGTTGACCCTGATGCCAAGATGCAGGACCCCGATGAGCTTGCGCGCGCGCTCGACGACGATGAAGACGAGAACACACCTCTACGACCCGGTCAAACAGAAGGTCAGCCCAGCGGTCTCCAGGGCGGCGAGGGTTGGCGCGACTAAGCTGGGAAGCTTACAAGCTCAGCTTAGCATTTCCCTACAAGCTTTTACAGGATGAACTCGGACGGAGTATGACGGATTGTTTATTTGGAATGTCTTGAAGGTACGATTCGATCTACCATATGGTGAAACGTTGAATGCGATGCATGGAATTGCGTTAGAAGAGATGGAAAGGTCATGGTGGGCCATGATTTTTGGGTTAAGATATGTATACATAGCGGGACTTTTTTACGGCAATCTCAATGAGATTCAATCCAATTCAGTCACTTAAAGTCATGGTATCAATCACATTCGCGATGCAAATCAAGAAGGGGTCGATGTGTGGATATCATTCAGGCAAACATTGCCCATGAGCCCTTGCCCGCGCTCAACCAGTCCAGTCCAAAGCAAACAATCCCCGTACAATCACCACCATGTCCTTAGGGACAAACAACTCATACCATCATTTGGCGCCATCTGACAAGGACAGCCAGTCCTGTCTTTTGCAACTCCATCAGCAGCATTCCACGCCGCGATAAACTCCTATAGTAACCAAAATAAAAGCTAAACAAAAACGAACGAAACAAATAATCATATAATAAAACATAACGTCTTGAACCGTAGGGTATTTCTTTTTTCTTAGACAAAGCGCTTCTCAAACTCGGCGAATAGCTTTGGGCTGATCTCGTCGCTGCTCATGCCCTCAATCTCAACAAGCACACCCTTCTGGGCATAATGGTTCAGAACAGGCTCGCTTGTTTCTGTGAATTTCTTGTATCGAGCGCGGTAAACTTCTTCAGAATCATCGGGTCGCTGAATCAAGGGCTCGCCAGTGATGTCATCAAGTCCATGGACCTTGGGCGCATTAAAGCTGGTGTTGTAGACACGGCCGGAGGGTTCGTGGACCCAACGTCCGAGAATGCGCTCGAGAATTACAGAAACAGGTGTCTTGAGTGAGACGACAAGGTTGATGGGAATAAGCTTGTCGAGAGGTCCGGCCTGGGAGGCTGTTCTGGGGAAGCCGTCAAGAATGAACGAAGCTGAGGGGTCGTTTGAGGCCTCGGATGGTCTGTGCCCATCGAGGAAAGGCGCGGCGTTGATGAAAGATTCGACGCCAGCGTTGTTGTTGAAAGAGTGCTCGATTGCTGTTGCTTCGGATGAAAGGGTCATAACATCTGAACCATTCTTGGCAAGCCAGCCACGAGTTTTGAATTCGTTAGAAATAAGTCGTAGGATTAAATCGTCGGCCACAAGACCACCGGCCTTCATGGTGCTCTCGACCTTGATGCCTGTGGAAATTGTCAGCACTCGTCATGGAGGGGTTTGATCCAAAAACTTACCGAGTGGTGTCCTATCCTTGACATTTCGACGAAGAAGATCACCAGTACTGATCTGATTGAGTTGAGGGAAACGAGAGAGCAAGCGCTCGCTCTGGGTTCCTTTGCCAACGCCAGGCGCACCAAAGAGGATAACTCGAGCGGCCTTGTTCAGGTTCATTCTAGGCGACCTGTAACGATGAGGCCGTCGCGAGTAAAAGGGCAATTGAAGAGCAAGCTTGGCGTAAGAGTTAAGCTTGCTGCGTGATCAAAAGCGCTGCGTTTGAGTGGTGATGCGTCCAAATGTCGTTGCAATTTTAACGTTTCTTGTTGAGGTCAATGGTACGATGATTCGGCGCTGGCGCGGGGAGTTGTTGAGCCAGTAAAACCGAAATCGGAGGGACGTGAATAATTATATAGGCGCTGGATTTTGAGGCAAAAAGATACAAGGAATAGAAGAGTTGATGGGAGAAGAGGCCGGTAGATTCGTACAGTATTATGAGAGAGAAGAAAAGTGAAGGATGAGGAGGAGAGAGATGAGTTGAGGACGTGTTGGAAGGTTGGAAGTGGGGGGCTTTAAGATAGGGCGACAGAAGGCGCAAAGATGGTGTTGGTGTTGAGAGTTCGAGGCGCAAGGGTGGTACTTGCTGCCCCACCAATTATTCGCTGGCTGATGAAGTACAGGTCCATGGATCACGGCGTTGAGATGGTTGTGGGACCGTGCGAAGCAGGAACGGTCGTCAGGGTGGGCACGGTAGTCCCTTCCGTGGCTTGCCGCTTACACTTACACTTGGCCTTGGCTTCTATTGAGTCTGGAGAAGTCTAGATTCTTGCAGTATCACAATGAATTTACAGTTGTGCAACATGACGACACTGAAACAGCCTTTGATGATGAGATCCCCTCGCTGATTGTTTCCATTCATTCACCGGGTCATTTCGGAGGCCGAGAAATGTGGCAGAGCAGCAGTGGTGACAACGGCATTTCGCCCTAAGTCCGGATTATCACAATAAGATCGGAAGAAATGTGTGAATATCCCGTTTCATTTCTGGCTGTCATCTTGTCGATCTGGGGAAAGGGTGCAGGCTCTTCTTGGCGCCATCCATCCGCATCAATAACTCCCATATCTCCGTCCCTTTACCCTTGCTTGGCATTTACTCTTATTAATTGCTCTGGATCAGAAGTTGACAGTACATCGAATAGTCATCATCAAAGAGGGTGTCGTCGAAACAAGTTGGCGTTATTCTTATTAACGGCATTCCAAGACTACTCTTAGCACGTGTTGCGATTACCAACCAGTCAAATTCGATTTCCAAGCACCCCGGATTTTCCAAATCCATGGCTGACGTTTGAGGAGAAGCACCTCGGCACGAGCAAAAGGACGGTGCATACCCGTGGTCGTATCGGCCATAGGGTAGGACAAGATTCAATGATCAAGGTGGGCACGGCCGCGGTTATCCTAGAGCCGTAACTTGCAATGGTGTCACTGCTAGTTCTCGTTTATTACGGGTTCGATTGAATATTGACCCCTACCTGTCTTTATGGGTTGATAAATGTCATGAATTCCCATGCAAGAGAAAGAGATCCACGATGATGTTGGTGCGACTTCTGCCCTCCCATGTATCTCGCCAAATAACATCACAGCCTGTCGTTCTTGTCTAAGGATACGCTAAACAAGCAACCTAAACTCATCTAAAATGGCAAAAGTCAAATCGCTGATTTCGTCTCTTGTGTTAAAATAGTAGCAATGGCCCATAACACGACAGATGCAATGCGTAAACTTGGATCCTCAGTCTTTCATATCTTTGAAGGAGGCATACACTTGCAAAGCACCTTCAATACTCTGTACCAACCCAAAGAATATTGTCAACACAAGAACGAGGACGGCTACCCAGAATGTATACCTGTTGATGAGAACAGTATTAGCGGATGACAATATGTGTTGGGAAAATTTGCTACCATTGGACGCCGTTCCGCCTATCATGCCACCATTGCGATAACGATTTCGGCTGTGCTTCATCAAAGACCTGCTTCAACACGACAAGACGATCATTCCAAAATCTAAACCTTTCAGTTTGCCTATGGTCCGTCTTTAGTTGCCCACACTGGATGACTCGTCTATCAAGGCCCGCGTCAGACAGGTTGAGGAACCAATGCCTTGTTTCCAGGTCTGACGATGGGAAGAGGAGTGCTAATGTTTGCAACGTCTCGTCTGCGAGACCTTTGGGTAGTACGGAGTCGGTACTGCAACGACAAGTCAGCGGACTCACACATTGAGTGGCCATAAAGAATTATGAACCTTTGCTGTTGGACATGTAGGAACGAAGCATGATGGAAGATGTGCACTCGTTGATCATCATCGGTCAATCGGAGATGGTCTACCAAGTTATCAGTCCAAACGATATCCAGCCCTGCAATGCGGCACAAGTTGCGCGCAGTGAATATCTTCTCCATCTTAACATTCTCCTTGGCCATCTGGGCAGCTCCGGGATCAAAATAGGCTGACACAAAGCTCTCCAGGGACTCATGACTCCAACGGAGATGGCTTCTACCAGAGAAGCCGTACGCGAAGCTGCTGAAACTCATCATCAAAAGCAGACTGGCAGCCAGATCTATTGAGTTGTCGAGCATCTCGTCTTCGTTGTCGTGAGGCGCTGTGAGTTTCTCTCGCAGCTGTTCCTTGATGTCATGGCGCAGCATTCCGCTCTTGAGTTTGTGAATGCAGTCAATCCCATCACGGTGCGATCGTAGAGCCACGTATCGCCCACCGCTGTGAAGAGCCCTGGCGCATTCTTTGTTGTAGTATGTCCAAAAGGATTGCAGGTCAATGTCCACACTATTGAGGCGCTGATGTTGGTGCTGATAGCCCCAGTACTCGCTGGCTATTGTTGTTTTGGCAAGTTGCGGCAGCGGGAGATCCAGCAGACTCGAATCGAGCTCTGTCTTGTCTGCCATGATTGCAATTCTAGTCGTCTTCTGGTATGTTTAGTTTACACGAAAGATCAGGCTCCGGGACGCTGACAGACTATAAGGCGGATGAGGCAGCCAGCCCTGTTTGAGTGCATAATGCATGAAGCTGCATCTGTCATTGGCGGATGCTACGCCGCATCAGCGCGATGAGCCTCTGCACACAGCCCTCAAACTACGGCTGGATCCCATCCCTCAATGTCGAGGGACAATTCTCATCACTTGAGAAATCATTCTCATGAATTTAGAAAGATACCATGCGATACATTGAACCATGCCGCTGGAAATCGTAACGTCCCCTCTGCGTTCCTGGGAGAGCGGCATCGCCATACTCAGTGGCAGGTCGGCAACGAGACCTCTCGCATGGCCTGAACCAGAGCTGTCGGTCGGTCGCCTGATAGGGAAGGTTGGCAAGGTCGGCAACGAGCTATGCTGGGTGGCCAAAGGTCCGGCGAGAGAGGCATTCGCGACGCTGGCTCCAAAGATCAAGGCCTATCTCGAAAGGTCGGTCGAACCAGTTTCGAGCTGGGTTACATGGTCCATCTACATGTTCGGCAAGTCAGAAAAGAATGCTAGCCCAGCTATCCTGTTTTGCTGCGAAGTCGCTGCGCATCGCAAGCAGGTGAGAAGTGCAATTAAAGACAGCGGCATTCTCAACGAGTTTCCTGGTATCAGGACTGCTCATATGGCTCGACCGCCCGACTTCAATCAGCTCGTTCAGTTGGCAGACGATGGCGCCGATCATCGAACTGTCCTTGCTTCCCTTGCGAGCAACCCATGCGGGATGCCGTTGTTCGTTGAACCAAGCATGGGTAACGGAACTTGTTACAAACAAGCTACTGTGGGTGGCATCATCCAGCTGTCGGACAAATTCTATTACACCACAGCAGGTCATGTGCTTAGCCCCGACATGGCCCCGAGGTACACGGAGGAAGAAGTCACCGACGACGAATTTGAGATTGACGATGACGATGATGAGGTGGACGAAGTGGCATCGGCAGCTTGTGAGAAAAACTGGTTGGCACAAGTCAACGACGCTGTCATGAGCCCGCGGTACGCAACTTCGACTGAGAGTCAGATGCTTGAGCCACCATTCTCGCCGACCATACAAGATATGCACACAACACAGGAGGAGTCGCAACGCAATACTCGTCGGGTTCTCGAAGAAGGACCTTCACTGAGCACCCTCCTGCCCCCACAACGTCTGGGACATGTCTATCTATCATCCCTCGACGAACCACCTTCTGGTCTCGACTACGCCCTGATCGAGGTGACCAGGCCCATTCACTGCACCGCGAACAAGATTGGTCCTTCCTCCTTTTCTGCAAAGCGCGAAGCCACAATCCAGCATGTTGTCACAAACGGCCCCAAGGACGTCAAGATCCTGGCCTCCACCTCGAGAGGAACGCTTACAGGAGTCATGTCAGGCACTGCTCTGTACGCCCGCCTCCCCAACAGCAATCTGTACCAAGACGTCTACAACGTCCTCTTGGACTCACGGTTGGAAGCCGGGGACTGTGGCTCCTGGATCATTGACGCCGAGTCTGGCAACTTGTATGGACACATTGTGGCTGGGTCCCCGGATTCGGGTGCTGCAATTGTGATACCATTTGCACGCATATTCGAAGACATAGAAGCACGAGTAAAGCATCACCCTCGTCTGCCCCTCACCGGGGCCGCATCGTATGATGAAGAACTAGACCTTGCTACGAATGTGCAACAAACAAAGTCCATCACGGCATCATCTTCTAAAACACCATCAGAGTACGGCCAAGAATGGATCCGCGACTTGAGGAGCCGATTTGAGAAGCAGTGGCGGAACAGACTATTGGATGAATTGAAGCGATCACAGATTGCCCACCGAGCTGCTACTGAACAAGTAGTTCCGTCTACTGAGGATGAAACAACTCCGCCCTATAGTCCGCCTATAGAGGAAGAGTCGGTTCCCCGGTACACTGCAACTGATAATGGAAAAGCATTACTTCTACGGCCCCAAAACCGGAGACGAGTGCGAACACCGCTGTTCCCCCAACCTCCGGATGCAAATGACCGAGAGTCCCAAAAGTTCCGCAACCTTATGATATCCCTCTCCTTGACCCCGACGAAGTACGAGAACCCAGGATTGCTCGACGAGGCTCTGACCAACATCCCGCTAGCGAGACTCTACAGCGAGGCTGAAGAAGAGAGCATGATATTACAGGCCGAAGCCGAGTCATTTGGCGATGGACGGCGACCTGAATGGGGCTACAGTGACTGCCTCATCCGGGCACTGCTACGATGGTTCAAGCGCTCGTTCTTCACTTGGGTAAACAATCCAACATGTTCGATGTGTTTGTCTCCAACCATTGCTTTAGGGATGACTGCGCCAACTTCGGAAGAGTCAGCTTGTGGAGCTTTGCGTGTTGAGCTTTATAGATGTTCGACGGAACACTGTCAAACATACGAGCGATTCCCCCGATATGCGGACGTTTGGAAACTACTTCAAACCAGAAGAGGGCGATCGGGTGAGTGGGTGAACTGCTTTACCATGTTTTGCCGGGCCATGGGCGCCAGGGCCCGATGGGTATGGAACAGTGAGGACCATTTGTGGACCGAGGTGTACTCGGAACATAAGAAGAGATGGGTTCACATTGATCCATCCGAGGAAGCTTTTGATCTCCCAGACCTATACAGCGAAGGTAAGTAATTGCACTTAAGCATTGCCTGCCCTCTCAAGACACAATCACTAATTTCGTAATCAGGCTGGAGGAAGAAAATTGGATATGCTATAGCCTTCTCTATCGAAGGCGCTACGGATGTCACGCGACGATATGTTCGCAAGGCAGACCATGCGGCAGAGCGAAACCGTTGTCCAGAGCCCGTCCTGCTGTACATCATGGATGAGATCAAAAGCCTCCGCCGCCAGAATATGAGTAAGGAGGAAAAGGCCCGACTGGAAGAGGAGGATAGATGTGAGCAGCGGGAACTCAACGCCTATGTTGTTTCGAGTGTCACCGCCGACTTCATGGCCACGGCGTGGGATCATGCTGAGGGTTCATCACGGTTGGTCAAGTCATCGGGAGAGCCGGAGAAGTACAGGAGGAGGGGAGTGGAAGAGGGACCTTTGGTTATCCCTTAGTTTGACAGCTCAAGTACGACAGATACCCATTGCTTTGTCTGTATGTGCCCTCCATGGCTTGTTAGTAGCAAATGGAACTAGAAATGTAATAGTTGAAATTGGGAGTAGCACAAAGACCTCGAACTCTACATGCAGGACTGGACAGGAGTCAGGGTATCAGAATAATTGACTAAGAGATGAAATAGTTTAGTCACATTATGATAGTTTAGGCTAACACTTAGGCTACTTTATTTTAGCAGCCTAAGTCTTAGAGGCCAATTCTTCTGACGTCCACTTGCCTGCTTCTCTGTCGGATCATATCGGACACCTGGTTAGTCCGCTCTATAACATGGGGGAATGAATTGAATCAAGTCATTGAGGTATGAAGGAATCCGACATGGTCGGAAATTTGCAGGAAGTCTACGGATAAGTGTCACTCGATTGGTGATGGTGTCGAGCATCGTCCCGAGGTTCCTCTACGCACGGTCAATCCGATATCCGAGCTTAGTCTTCGGGTGAACAACGTCACCACAATTAAGCTTAATTCATTTTCAAGCTTCTTTTTATGCAACGATTGACTACAATTGTGCGTTCCTTGACTTACCCACTTACAAGTTTGCTTACTTTCCTGATTTGATGCTGACATGGTTAAACGCCCAATGAGAGTGTCTCCATGCAAGTAATTTACATACATACAAATATACTGAACAATAGCATTGTGAGCTAAGTATTTGTGAAATGGGTAGATATATAACATGCTTTTGAAAGAATCACTTCTCAATTGCCGTGAACAGTTCCCGAGCTTCAAATCGTGGGGTGTCGCATTGCATCCATGATCAGCGAATATGAACCCATCTTGATCGTAGCTAGAATAGAGTTGCATCGGGATGTGGGCAGTGGATCGTCTCCAAGCCGACAGACAACCTTTCTCCAACCTCAAGTCTACGCTTGGAAATATTGTCAAGAGTATTTCCAGCAATGATGTTAACAATGACTGACGATGTCTCCATTTGTTCCAGGGCTTGGCTAAAAGAACATCCACTGCCAGTGGTATCCGTTACGTATGATATCCATGATCAAGTCCACCCGGACAGGCGGTATGGTATAGCTCTGTTCTCTTTCCATGGACACTCGGGATTTGGAGTCATGGGATTTAATTAAAAGGGCCGAAAACTTGTATGTGCTCCCCGCATGTTTAAACGGTTTAGACCATGCAGTCCCCAGATTATCCCCGCGTTATGGTCGGGTCATGCGAACCCTCACCCGTTTAGTCACGTATTTCCGTCAAACCACCAGGTTTTACTCTCTTGGCATTGCAAAATCTTGTCCTTTTTACGTAGTTACCCTTCCGGTGTTTAGCCAACATGTAGGCGAAGGTCCGTCGGGATGCATCGTCATTGGATCGGTGTTGAGATGAGGAACTTTTATGTCACCGATATACCAGGTATAAGAAAAGGTGACGTTGATGTTTTAGGGTGTCATTAATAAATAGTCTAAAGCCCTGGTCTACAGTAGTCTAAACTGACCTAATTATTCTGTCTCTTAGCCTTGAACGGCCAACTCTGGTACCCCGATTTGGCCAAGGGAATTATAATCCGTAAAACTACGACATTAGATCTCATGTTCAGAGTTTAGACTTAAGTAGGCAAGGATCATGATGGTCGGTCCGAATGAACAGACTGATGATGGGATGAATTCCCTAACTTGACTAACACGACGATGCCAGAGATCTTGGACAGAGAGACCTTGGCTCAGATCTCGAGTATATAACATGAAGTGATCAGCCATGCCATTGTACAGATCCAAGGACTCAGTCATCTAGCCATCACTCCCTTCATACTTCACCATGTGGTCCAGTCTTCTCCTCCTAGGAGGTGTTTCCATAAGCATCGCCAACCCGATCGTTCGACAAGATGCCAATCCTCCTTACCGAAACAAGACTCTCTGCATCGACAAGCGTGTTGATGACTTGATGTCCCGCATGTCCCTTGAGGACAAGGCTGGTCAGATGTTCCACGCTCGTACCAACGTTGTCAACAACACCTTTGATGAGACCATTGAAGGATTTGTTACTGATAAGCGCATTACTGCGTATGTCCTCAGTGGTGGTGTTAATGATGTTCGTGGTGTTGCGAACTGGTATAACAAGCTTCAGAGACTTGCTCTGAGCACACCGCTCGGTATCCCCATCACTATCTCTTCCGATCCCCAGCAGTAAGTCACATCTCCTCCAAGGTTTTAGACGTTTACTAATACGTTAAAGTGGCTGGACGGATGAGAACGCTGTTTCCGTGGTTGCGCAAGGCTTCTCTCGATGGACTGAGCCTCTTGGTCTCGCTGCCATTCGATCACCTGAGCTTGTCCGTCAGTTCCACGATATTGCTCGAGAAGAGTATATTTCCGTCGGTATTCGACAGGCTCTGCATCCCCAGATTGATTTGGCCACTGAGCCTAGGTGGGGCCGCATCACAGGTACCATGGGTGAAGATGCCAACCTCACCAGCGCCTTGGTGGTTGAAGCCATCAAGGGTCTACAAGGCGACAAGATCGGTCCTCACTCAGTTATTGCTACTACGAAGCACTTTCCAGGCGGCGGTGCTATGGAATTAGGCGAGGACTCTCATTTCCCTTGGGTAAGTCAAGTTTGTGGTGTTGTGGAAGATGTCTAACAACCTTCAGGGCAAAAACGCAACTTACCCCGGTGACAACCGCGAATACCACTTGATTCCCTTCAGGGCTGCTATAGCTGCTGGAACTAGACAGATGATGCCCTACTACTCTCGTCCCATGAATACTTCATGGGAAGAGGTCGCCTTTGGCTTCAACAAGGGCATTGTCACGGACCTTCTCAAGGAGGAGATGGGTTACGAGGGCATCGTCGTTACTGATTGGGGCATCGTCACTACCAGGTTCTGGGGCCTTGAGGAAGCGACTGAGCTTGAGCGTGCTCGTCGTGTTATCGAAGCAGGATGTGACATCTTCGGCGGGGAGACCAAGCCCGAGCTCATCATCGAGCTTGTCAAGAAGGGTCTTGTCCAAGAGTCTCGCATTGATGAGTCAGTTCGCAAGCTGATGAGAGAGAAGTTTGAGCTTGGTCTCTTCGATAACCCCTTCGTTGACGTTGAGAGATCTGTTCGCATTGCTGGAAACGATTACTTCAGCCGACTTGGAAACGAGACCCAGCGTCGCGCTTTCACTATGCTTACCAACAAGGACGACATCCTTCCTCTTCCTCTCGCTGCCCTTGATGCCAAGTTTTACATTGAGGGTATGGAAGCAGAGGCTCTTGAGCAGCGCAACCTCACTGTCGTTGACAACCCCGAGGACGCTGACTACGCTTTCCTTCGCCTTGCCTCACCTTTCAAGCCTACCACCGCTCCAGGTCTGCCCGCCATGATCAACAACGGCAGTATCGAATACAACGCTACGGAAAAGGCTCGCCAGGCCAAGATCTACGCTACTCTACCCACCATCGTAGACGTTCGTCTCAACCGTGCCGCAGCGATTCCCGAAGTTGCTGAGAACGCGGCTGCTCTGTTTGCTAGCTACGGTAGCAGCCACGATGCCTTCCTCGATGTTGTTTTCGGCACTGATGGTTGGGGTCCTGAGGGCCAATTGCCATTTGGTCTGCCTGTTTCCCAGGCTGCTGCTGATGCGCAGAAGGAGGATGTGCCTTTTGATGGAGAGCTTTTGTTCGAGTATGGACATGGATTGCGGTATAAGGATGTTTGTGAGAGTTCTTAGTGAGATAGATGAGATGTGAGATGATAATGACATAGCATACCGGAAGGGCTTTAACAGATATGATCTGTTTGTGTATCACTGTGTTTGAAGACTCTTGTATTGAACGTCAAGGCATCGCGTGTTTGCCGACACGGTATTAGAAGAATAAGCTAAAAAGCCTAAGAGATGAAACGATTTAGATAACTCTTTATGTTAGTTTAGACCAGTAGTCGGGTTCCTTTTCTCAGTACCTCAAAAGTCTTAGAGGATATATTTTCTGCTACCCGGTAGCCCGCATACATAAACATGCGGATCTTGAATCAATTCGGTCAACGTCATTTTCTGATTTCAACACTCAAGACGTATGTGAGGAACATAACCGTCGCAAGTTCTTAGTCTAGTTCAGCAGAGACTGGCCCAAGTACTTTTGTCTCTTATGTTTTGAACAGCTAATACCATGATATCAGAACCCGAAGGCGCCGCAGCAGCGCCTCATCCACCGACGGAGGTATGACTGAAAGTACTGAGGGTGAGGACATCACTCCAACTGACGATACTGTCATCAGATCTGATATCATTAATACGAACGATGCTCTCATCGATGATACTGATGACAACCACACAGCTAAGCTTGCTTCATTACCAAAGGGGTGGCATCATGTTGATGTCTTAATCATGCCGCAGGTTATAAGTCATACAAGGCGAAAACAGAGATCACTTTACCAATTAAAATTATGGTAACTGGGATGGTCTGTCTTTGGAAGTGAGTTTTCTGGGGTGAATGGTCTAGACCATGAGTGAGACCAGATGTGCGACGTTGCTGCAGACAATTAACTCAATTAATTGTCCAATTTCGAAACCAATCAAACAATAGGAGAAACAGTCTAAAGCGTCTGAACGTTGTTTCACAATCTCCGAGGCGACTGGCCAATGCTGCTATGACAACTAAGCCTATGCCTGCAAGCAACCCTTTCTTAAATGAGGCCAGAAAATGAAGTCAGAGTCTTGCAGTCATTGCAGAATCTCGGCAGAATAGTCCGGTAGATTTCTAGAAAAATTGCTGTACAAACACAAACACATAGCGGGGATAACATCGGGCTTTAGCCATTGTTGAGACCAATTCTCCGAGTTACAGTCACATGCAGGGGAGGGAAAAAAGAGAGTCCCAAGTCCCAACAAAAGGATACACTCGGCACTACCGGACATCACGTGATCGCAAATGCTTCTGTTTCTTCTAGATTCTGTTGACGCAAGCCCCCTGTCAATCGCAAGCAGAGCACAGGGATTGGATGCAATCAGTGTAAGCCCTGCCGCAACAATACTTATTCCGCCCCGGATGCGGCGAACCCCGGTCAGCGGGAGACGGAGCTAGGATGGGTAGATGTACTTGACATCCATCCAATCCCATCACCACAAACCATCTACTATTCTTGTACTGTACACTACTACACCACACCCTTTCGCCATTAGCGGGCGACGCCTCTTCGCTTGGAGAATCTCAACTTTACATCCAATTTTGTCCCTTCCTTCGTCTCTGTACACTTTGTTCTTTCGTTTTCTACTCTACAACTCGACTCGACATCGATACACCCACGAATACCTTGCGCCGAGATTAAGAAATTATACGCTACTATCGTATCCGCCACTTCTGCACATCCATCTACTATCCACCACAGCTCGCCATGAGCGCCTCCTCCAACGTCGCTCGTAGAGCGGTTGCCCGGAACCCCTTGATGGGAAATGGTGAGCACCGCCTTTTTCACCGATTCTTGTTGTTGTCTTCTGTGCTAACCCACCGAAGCCCGGGCCCTCTCTCGAGGTGTTACTCCTGCCATTCTTGGTCGCCACGTCAGTCGACATGCCAAAGTCCCCGCCATCGCTCTATTGATCCCGCGGTCAATGAGTACCGATCATCACCGACCCGATCCCTCCAGCTCTGGCCCACCCCCGGGCTTCAATGCCGAGCAGGCTAAGAAGCCTCTTCCCAAGGATGGCAGCGGTTCTATGGTTGCCAAGAAGGAGGACAAGAAGCTTGAGAAGAACCCCAATGACACCTCGGTCCTAAAGCCGGCCGATGCTGCAGCCGCCACCAAGGCTGATACAGAACAAGTTGTGGCTACCAATGAGGGTGTGATGGAGAAGTCTGACGCCGCCCAGAAGGCTAAGGAGGAGAAGAAGCTCACCCTTTGGGAGAAGGTCAAGAAGGAGGCTCACCACTATTGGGATGGATCTAAGCTACTCGCTGCTGAGGTCAAAATCAGTTGGAGATTGGCCCTCAAGATGGCGGCCGGATACGAGCTCACCCGTCGTGAGAACAAGCAGCTACAGCGAACGGTCCAGGATCTCGGTCGATTAGTGCCTTTCTCCGTCTTCATTATCGTGCCCCTGGGTGAGGCACTTCTACCCCTTGCTCTCAAGCTCTTCCCCAACATGCTTCCTAGCACATTCGAGGGACAAAAGTCAAAGGAGGCCAAGGCTACTCTCCTCCGATCAACACGTAAGGAGGTCAGCGAATTTTTGAGACAAACACTTGGCGAGGGTCTACCACTAAGCCAAGCAACAACACAAAAGGAGGAGTTCTCCAACTTCTTCCGCAAGGTGCGCGCAACCGGCGAGACACCTACCGCTCAGGATGTCATCAAGATCTGCAAGGCTTTCCGTGATGATCTTACTCTCGACAACCTGTCACGACCCCAGCTTGTGTCCATGTGCAAGTACATGAACCTCAGCACCTTCGGAACCGACATGATGCTGCGATACCAGATCCGTCACCGCATGCGTCAAATCAAGCGCGACGACAAGGCCATTAGCTACGAGGGTGTTGACAGCTTGACTGTTTCTGAGCTCCAGGCTGCTTGCGCTGCTCGTGGTATCCGAACACACAGTGTTTCCCCTGCCCGTATGCGAGGCGACCTCCAGACCTGGCTCGATCTCAGACTTAAGGAGGGCGTCCCCTCAACACTCCTTGTCCTGAGCAACGCTTATATGTACGGCCAAGGTTCCGGTGAGGGCCACAACCAGGTCGAGGCTCTCATTGGTGTCATGTCTGCTATTCCCGAGGAGCTTTACCACGAGATCGAGCTCGAGGTTCACAGCGCTGAGGGTGCTGCCACTAACAAACAGCGACTCGAGGTTATCCGAGAGCAGCAAGAGCTCATCGAGGACGAGGCAGAGCAGGACCAGGCTAGTCAAAGCTCCGGTTTCGCCACTCCTCGTGACACAGATGATATCGACGAGAAGGAGGAGAGACTCGCCCAGGCTCAAGCTGAGGGTCTCGGCAAGAAGCAAGTTAGCGAGATGCTTGAGGCAGAGATCGAGTTGGACAAGGCCGCCGAGACTGCCAAGTCACTAGAGCAGGAGATCCATGCCAGCTCTGGTTCGTCCAAGGAGCAGAAGTAGAGGGAGATTTGAGAAAGAAACTAGCCTTTTGGCTTTATGTACCATGACTTGGGAGTGTTGTTTCATATGTATGACTGTATGGGATGGTTATGGCATCAAGACGGGATGGGAAAGGCGCTGTATCAATAACTGGGCCCAGCATTGAGAGGACCAGTATTACTTGTTTGGGATAGACCACTCTCGAGGCTGGGAAGCAATAGATTCCACTGAATGATTTTATCTGTATATATAATTTTCTGCATATGAGCGTGAAGCAAACAATTCAAGGACATGACAGTTGATACCAGAATGCTAGGTTAATTGATGCCTGTGAGACCCTTGGCTAAGCTGCGTCATCGTTTGCGGACGTAGATCTTGATAGAGGGGTACCTTGAGGGGACATCAAGAGTCGTCGCTACAATCACCACAAGTAGGGTTAAAGAGTCAGAAAATAGTAGGAGGTTTAATGAGAGCCTGAATAAAAATAAGATTATTCTTCTGCAATTTTAAACTATCTATACCTCTATATGTTTCATCCTGCCTGCAAGCTTTCAAGCCCCTCTCTATCTTGAAGTGGTCCCTGCGCCACATCTATCCCAGCTCCCCACGTCAACTTACCACTTCCACTCAACATAGCATCCTCCAAGCTTCAACTCCCGCCAACTCCGCCCACTTTCACCTCACGACTCCTCTCGACCTACAACATTCCCAATCAATTCACACTCTCTCGACCGTTGCGATTTGACACATTGGCCTCGTGATGACGGCAATGGAACAACAACAAGATGACTTCTCAAACGTCTCGTGGAGCGAGCACGTCCACGATCAACAGACTCGCGCTGTACCGCCCGCTGAAGAACCTGGGCATGATATGAATGCGCCTGGTACCGGTCTTGAAAGAGATGCTCCGTCTTTGGGCAATGAGAAGTTGGAGTGTACTGTTGATACGCCTATTAAGGAAAACGATGGCACCAAGGATGCCTTTGTCTCCTACCTCATCACCACAAACGTATGTACACTGCTTCTATCATATTGCAGTGATGCTTACAATTATAGTCTACGTTCTCCTCCTTCGCACGATCAACTACCACCGTCCGCCGTCGCTTCACAGACTTCGTCTTCCTCTACAAACAGCTCACCAAAGAATACCCCGCCGCCGCCGTCCCTCCTCTGCCCGATAAGCAGCGCATGGAGTACGTCCGCGGCGATCGCTTCGGCTCTGACTTTACCGCCCGCCGCGCCCATTCTCTGCAGCGCTTCCTGATCCGTCTGTCCCTCCACCCAACGCTGCGCCGTGCCCCGATCTTGCACACTTTCCTCGAGAGCCCTGACTGGAACGCTACTATGCGCACCCGTGGTTCGCGTGTGAGCTCTGCTAGCGATCCTGGATCTGCGGGTGTGTTTGATAACTTTGCGGATACTTTTATCAATGCTTTTACGAAGCTCCATCGTCCGGATCGTCGCTTTTTGGAAGTCAAGGAGAAGAGTGATAAGCTTGATGATGACCTTGGACATATTGAAAAGGTTATTGCTCGGGTCGCTCGGCGTGAGACAGATTTAGAGGTGGACTTGCGTGATCTGGCAGAGCAGTTCCAAAAGCTCATCCCTCTTGAACCCCACGTTGAGCCTGCAGTCCACGGCTTTTCGGCTTCGATTGAGGACACAGCGGCTCACCTGCGGAAACTAAAGGATATCACCGATCAAGACTACCTCGGATCTCTACGAGACATGCAAGCCTACTCCATCGCCCTCAAGAACCTCCTCAAGGCCCGCGAGCAGAAACAGCTCGACTACGAACAACTTACCGAATACCTCAACAAGTCAACAACAGAGCGCGACACTCTCCAATCCGGCCACGGCGGCGGTTCCGGCGCAGGAAGCTTCCTTCGGGCCAAGATCGAAGATGTCCGCGGCGTAGACCACGAGCAAGCCCGCCGCGAACGCACCCGCAAGCTGGAACTCCGCGTCGAAGAGCTGACCCATGAGGTGGAAAGCGCGCGAAAGACGAGCGACATGTTTGACGACGAGGTAGTCAAGGAAGTAGCCGATTTTGAGCGCATCAAGAGGATCGAGATGAAGTCACAACTGGGTGGGCTTGCGGATGCGCATATCGAGTTTTATGGCGAAGTGGCAAGCATCTGGGAGAAGTATGTTGAGGAGATGGAGAAGGAGGGTATTACGAGCGCTTAAGTCAAGTAAGCGAGGGATTGAGGTTTATGGTAATGGCGTTATAGGATATGGCGTTTGGTATGGCAAAGATGAGATGAGATGGATGAAGGATGACTGATTAAGTAGCTAGCCTGAATAAAACTTCCACGACTGTTTGTCTGATCAACTTGATACCGGCCATCACTGCAGTTTAGTTTGAGTTGTGAAGAATACTGGCTTTGAGATGCCACAAAACTTACGAGTAACCCATAATCTCTCTTATACTTCTCTGCGAACACTTTCAGATGCACGTCACTGATTAAATCACTGTAATAAAAATGTAACATAAACCTCGACATTTGAACCAAACGCCCATCCAAGATCTATTGACTAAAGACAATACACTAACATATTTCAAGTTATGAACTCCGCTGATCCATGCAAAAAGCACTCACGCAGTTTTCTGGCTTCATATCCAGGCTTGCCGTGCCTTATTCAACCTCCACCTTAACGTCTGCCACCAAGAGGTCTTCTTTCGTTTCTATCCTCGTCGGTGCTGTCATCATCGCTTTCGCTATCGTCGCTATCATCACCAACAGCATAATGCTGAGTATCATCGCCCGCAAGTCTGTCACGCGAGGGCTCACGGTTATCACGGTAGTCCTCGAATGGCTCATCGTCGCTACCCTCAGCAAAGGCATCATATAGCTCTCCACCTCGGGTTCTGCGAGCCTTGTTGCCGGTAGTCTTCTCGCCTGCATTAAGGGGAGCCTCTTCCTCGTCGATGAGCTCAAATTCGTAGGTGTTGTGGGAGCTGTTGCGGAGACGACGACGGCGAGCGATCCAGAAGTAAACACCCAGACCGATGCAGAAGGCTCCGATGAAACCGACGGCTCCGTAGATCCAGATCTGTGCCTTCTTTGAGGCGCCGAATGTTGGAAGCCAGGAAACCCAAGAAGATGAAGCTGTGGATGATTCCTCGGCGGAGCTTTGGGTGCTTGAGGGCTCTTCCTCCTCGGTACCGCTGGGTCGAGCAGGCTTGGTGGGCCGCTCAGGATGGTCGGAAGGGTGATCAATCAAGGTAGGCTTGGTAGCGGGAGGTGCTGTTGTTGTGGAAGCAGCGATTGAAGTAGTCGCTACGATTTTATCATGGTCGTCATCGTCGTTTGCGTTAGGCATAGGAAGTAGAGTTGCTTGGTCTGCGTCGATAGCCTCGCCCCAAAGCTTCAAGCGCCAGTCGGTGAATTTGCCCTTGAATGAGTTCTTCTCGGTGTCTCGAACAATAATGGTCCATTTGCCAACACCGGTCTCTCCCCTAAGAATTGTTAGAAAGGTCACATCGGAGAAACAGGAAATACATACCAGTGAGCGACACTCATAAAAGTCCAGTCGACGTATCCTGCCTCCTTGGCATCACTCCTTCGAGCAACAGCAAGATGACTGACCACGTTGTCAGGGCTGATAAGATCGACACTAAGGTCTCCACGTCGAGTGTGCTCAACGTTCATGGTAACAGTGACGTGTTCCACGCGAGCCAAGTTGGACTGCTTGAGCATGTCCTTGGTGACATCAAGAGTAACAGTCAAGCCGTCCCGGCCCTCAGGAATCGCCTTCTTCACGTGGATCCAGGGAGAAAAGTACCACGACTGAGGTTTGACCAACTCCCAGTCCTTGGCCCTCTCAACCAGAGCCCAAGAGTCGATTTTGCCGTATCCAAAGGTGTGACTGAATTTCTTGCCAATTGTGGTGTTTTGTTGGTTGGACTCGTCGCCATCGATGGGTAGCGCAGTATCCATAGCCAGGTACTGGAGATCTCTCCAAGTAAGATCAGGGCGGACCTGAAGGACGAGAGCGAAGATACCCGCAGCAAGAGGGGCAGCAGCAGATGTACCACCGTGAGCCTTGTAACAGCTGTTCTTTCCAACATCGGTTGTGTGCTGATTCTGTTAGCCAAAGTAATTTGCATCTGGAAAAAGGAACCTACAATAGCATCACCACTTCCACTGCTGTAAGTGACGACCAACTGAGCAGAGCACTCCTCCGAGTAATACGGGTGAAGTCCAGTTCGGTCGACAGCTCCAACCGTGATACTGTAGATAGAGTTGGTGTATCCGTCAAAATTGCAGTTATCACCCTGGCCGGCACCATTTCCACTGGCAAAAACGTAAATAGAACCCTTTCCACTGCGTCCCTTTTGAATCGCCTTCAGCATCGCTCGTCGAATGACAACATCAGGCGCCTCCATAGTCTGACCATCATCGGCAGGTCCCCATGAGCATGAGTAAATATGGTTATCGTCGTACTTGTACATGAGCGCTTCCGCTTCGTCGGCGTCGCTAATCAGCTTGCTGAGAATACGCAGTCCGGCGACCTTTGAGTCGTAGGCGACACCAACACCACAAACATCGTTTCGAGCAGCCGCAACCTCGCCGGCGCAGCGGGTACCGTGTCGATCATCATCCAAGACAGGGGCAGGCTCGGCGTCGTTGTCGTTGAAATCCCAAGAGCCCTCGGCGAAGTAGTTGGGCTTGAGATCATCGCTGTTCATGTCGAGACCATCGTCCACCACCGCCACAGTAACGTTCTTTCCAGTGATGCCTTCCAACCAGAGACCGGTCACATTAACGTCGTGGCCGGGTTGCAGGGGGTTCAGAAGATGCCACTGTTCCTTGAAGATGGGGTCCTTAATATCCAACTGCTTCATAATTGTTTCTTGATACGCCGCTAGATCTTGAGCTCTGGCATTGTGGCGGTTCCCTAGAGAAGGCAAGCCTCTTGGAGCTGAAGGGACGACGTCTCGCTTGAAAAGGTGCTGTCGTGCTTCTTGTTTCTTCGACAATAAGATTCCATCAAGAGGATCAGAGCCGCCTAGATCTCGTTTCCGCCTCTTGCGCTCTGTAATCTCCCTTGTAACTATATCGTGGTCGGCCTTGGAGGCACGGAAAACGTGGTGGTCGTCAAGCGCACCAAGCTTGCCCTCATGAGCAAGTCCGAGTCGGCTGGCGACTTGGTCGGGGGTCGTTGCGCTATCGAGATGGAGGACATAATAATCGTTCGCAGCGTAGTCTCGTGTAGGTTTGGAGCCGTGAGCCAAAGCCGTAAAGCTGGCCAGGCTCAACAGTGAAGCGATCTTCATGTTGATGCGAAGGACGGAACCCTTGCAGCGCAAAGGGAGGTGCGAGGAGGCGAGGAGCTAATTTAAATCATCCAGGGTAAATGAGCCGATAAAGAGAGAATTGATAACTGAAGTAAGAAGAGATATCAGTTCCTGAAGCGAGAAAGCAAAGTTGGGTCGAAAGTAAAAGTGTCGGGGTTGCCACGCGAGCTCGAAGTGGGCTTAAGGGGATCAAGAATGCTACTGCGCTTGGTACGACCAACTTAATTGTCGGCGCAGGTCGCACAGCGGTATGTCAGGCGAAAACCGTTGTAACCGTACCTATGAAGTTGCAGAGAATGAAATGCTTCGGGTGCGCGTGTTCGGAATGAAACTTTCGAGTAGTACAAGGTAGAAATGGTAGAGGAACAAAGAATTGGAGGCTTGCCGATGGTGATGTCGTGGCCTCGAATGGCTACAAGGCAGGTACCGCCAAAGTTCCTGACCAAAATAGGGGACCTGCACTGGAATTGCTGGGGTGCACGGCCTAAGAAGGCTTTAACTGCGCCACAAGGTGGGTGAGGCCAGATGGTCAATGCGAGATAAGTCCCGATCATGTATTTTCTCTCTGGTATGGAAAGAGATTGACAGGCAGAAAAGACTTTTAAACATTGAACTCTAACAATATCATTCCTTCTCTTCTCTTGTTATTCGGAATGATATGGCACTCAATTGTTTGATACTTATAATAGAGATACAGTCATCTGTTCAGGTTCTTCCCAGCCACAGCTCCGCCACTCCAGACAGATCTCAAACACTAAGAACCGAGAATAGACCAGATCTGGACCCGTGCCCAGCAATCTACAGCCTAGGCTGGACATCAATAAGCGGCTCAATAGTGGCACGGTCCTGAAACAGAAGGAGCACGAGGAAGTTCCCGTTGAGTGTGGTTGCCAAGATAAGATTTGCAATAATTATAAGCTTTTAAATTAATTCTAAACTCGCTCTAAAAAGATCTTCCTCCGGTCTACCGCTAAACGCCTTTTAAATCCATACTACGGTAAGTCTTCATCATTATATGAGTCTTTATAGCGACTCCTCCTTGTGGATCTCAATACCGGGTGGTGCTCCTGTAAACGCCTTGCATTGCGCGTACACCACGAATTGAGCACCCACAAGACCGCATGTCATGACGATACGAGGTCCAAGTCCAGTAAGCAGCAATTTCTTTGGTCCAAATTCTCGAGCAAGTTGGAACATGCGACTTGTTGCGCCCTGGCTCTTATCACCAGCACCCTTGTTGATGGCGGACAAAAGGGTATCGGCAGGATGGGAAAGCACTGCAGCTGCAGCACCGGCAGTGACACCCGAGGTCAACTCTACTCCTGTCGACTCGAGTTGTGTGAGCTTCTCCTTGCGCTCAGGACCCATGGCACGGAAGATGACTTCATTGACGGCTTCGTGAACGGAAAATTGACCAACGGCGAAAGGGATCTGCTTGAACAAGAGCGGCACGAAACCCGAGTAGAAGCCCTTGAAGCCCTCCTCGCGCGCCATTCTCGCGAAACCTGAGAGCAAGCCATCGGCGTATCCTCTTTGCGAAACGAGTCGAATACGTGTAGCTTCGAGCGGGCAGAGGAGAATATCAGCGAAGAACTCGGCCGATGCACTGGCAGTAAGATAAACGCCTGTTCGGTGGTCGACAGCCTTCTCGGGACCTCCAAGCATGGAGATGTATTTCTTCTTGAAGAACTCGTAGCCAGCGAACTTGGCACCGCCCTGGACGAGGTAACCGACAGCCGTGGGGCCAAACCCGGTCAACAGCGCTGAAGCACCCTCCTTGGCGACGATGCTGCGACCGGCTGAGAGCATGTTGTATCCCTTCAAGGCATCGTCGACCTGGATTCGAGTCTTGACGACATCAATTGGCGTTACAGCCTGTAGTCGTTAGTTTGCGATCGTGCGCATGTGAAGCACGCGACACTTACACCATGAGTAGACGTCGCAGCGAGGGCGCCTGCGCCAAAGAACTTGACATAATCGCTGAGAGTGAAATTGGGTACTTCTGACTGTTTGGCCGCCATCGTGAGTCGTTGCGTACAAGAATTACTATTACTTTGTTTGGGTGAAGATGCGCATTTGGGTGATTTTATGTTTTACTTGCAGTTGATGACGTCGTTCCGTTGATACCGAGGACCTGCTCCCCAACCTTGATCTGGGAGGCCCGATTGTGCCGTCATCGGTCCGCTTTGACGTTTGTTGGCGCTTTCTAGTTCGTGTTTGTCTTTTTGTAGAGATAGCATAATGATTGTTTAATTTTTAGATGTCAACTATTCTTTCTTTGGTAGGATTTTCTAGCTTTGCTTTCGGGCTGCCCGGGCTTTGCTGCTTTTGCTTGGCTGCCGTAAAACCCTCCATCGGCGGCCCGGAATGTAGTGGGGCTGCGATTCGGCACCGAGATATCGGCTTCTTCATGGAAGAGCGAAGTGACATCAGGGCTGGGTGAGTTCTTATTGATCGGGGATAAATCGCAATGTCTATCTCGATTTCTGTGTTGATATGAGCGATATATCGAAGGGCGAATGAAGGTAGAAGGCTTCTCAATTTGAGCGATTACATGCTAGTGCAGGGGAGATGACGGACATTTACCAGTGGTCGTGAGCTGTCCGGGTATCATCCCACAATACGCATCTCAGAATCCAAATTGTGAATATCAGCAGTCTTCCGCCATTCGTCAACCGTTTCCTTATCAAGCTCTAACGTTAGGTCTGGTTTCCCCTTTAACTCAATAAATCGACTTCCAGAAACCACTATGCAGGCGAGAGAAGTGCCCCAGATGTCGTTGAATTCGATGGAGTTGTATTCAGCTTTAGGCATGTGAGCCGAGCATTTTGCAAGGGCTTGGCAGAATGCGTTCAATGACGCTTTGGACATCGTGATTCGCTTGTTCACGCCTGATACAATGTCGAAAGACTCCGAATGCACCAAGTACACAGTGAAAGCTTTCAGCGTTGGCCACTGTTGAGCTTCAGATGCTGAGTGTGGTGGCCAGAAGATAGAGGGTTCTACGCGGCCGTAGAAGGCCAAGCATTTCAGTCCTTTTCTTTGTGAGAGTTGGCGTAGTGCTCGAGTAAGGATATCTTCGCCATTTTCCATGGCCGGGAAACCATCTGGACCAGCTTTCGGGTGGTATCGTAATGTGAAGTTCTGTAAAGACGTAGGTAAAGGCACCCCGGCGAGCGATCGAGCAAGCTCGATCCTTTGGTGTGTCGACGAGACCTCCACAAGTCTCGGTGATACCTCGATATCTAGTTCTCTCAACCGTGGCATCTTGCTTACTACAAGCAAGAGCGCGTGTGGAGAAAACACCTCATCTCTACTGCTCTGGAAGAACTGAAAAAAACTTATCATAGGCAGCTCTGGAAGCCCATACAGTGATACACTAGGCCGGGGGTCAATTCCAAAGAGGTCGCCGATAGGCCCAATGACGTCGAAATGTAGATTCAGCAGTGGTTCTTGACCATGTGGTATCGCTGCAAGAAGATCGAATAAATGTTTCAAAGCCTTCTCAAGTTCTTTCGCAGTCTCTTCCAAGCTCCAGCTGTGACAACTTCGTCTTTCGGCGGAGAGCTGGCCTGATATGTCAAAATAGACATACAGCAGGCGAATATAGGAGAGCCGTGTCGGAGTCAGAACATCCGAATATCTTTTGTAGGACATATAAGTCTCTTCAGGTAACTCGTAAGCCATATAAAAATGTCGATATATTTCCACTTCCACGATGGGTTGCCAACAGTGATTGATGAGTGATAGTGGTGTAAGAGGGTGATTCCGGTGCCTCACATGACCAACGATCTGTGATATTATCTCGGTGGGTAGACGGTTCATTGTGACAGTTAGTACCGAACAACTTTCTCCCTTTCAACGCTAGGGAAAAAACAACATGATATTTGTGTAAAGAAGAAAGCATAAGCGGGAAGGAAAAGAGCATAAAGGGCACTTTATACTCTACCCAAACCTTATCTGCAAGCATTAAAGTCATAATGCAAACAGAGTGTAAACTCCGTGAGAGAACTTTATCACAAAAGCATAAGAGACGAAATAATTTACTTACCTCATACGAAATTAAAGCAACACGTAGGCTACCTTTTGGCTTATCGACCCGAACATGAAACAGAAAGGTCTTGTCATGAGCGGTGCTTCAGTGAGCGACAAAACCGAATTAGCGATCAAATGGGGACAAGAAGACGCCAATCAAGGTACATATCTGTTTGTAAAGAAGGGTTATCTATTATTTCGTCTCCTATACTTTCAGCTATCATCCTCATCTGCCATGATATCACAAGCAAGCCAAGAAGAGCTCAAGAGACGAAGACGGGATCAAATCTCAGGCTATGTTGTTTAGTGGAGGATAAATGCCCTACTACTCGGTCGCCTCCTCCTCGTCAGTCTCCTCCTCCTTCGCCTCTTCAATTTGAATTTGAAGATCCAGGTTGTGAACTTCAGCAGTCTTCCGCCATTCATCCATCGTTTCCTCATCGAGCTCAACATCTAGTTCCCCATTGATAATGACACACGGATCTCCGGGAAACATTGTGCAGTACGTGAAATAAGTATTCCAAGTGTCATCGAAATAGATGTAGTTGTCTTTAGCTTTAGGCATGCATGCCGAACACTTCGCAAGGGCTCGGAGGGAGGCGTTCATAATCCCTTTGTGGGCGACGATTCTGTCTGAGTCGTTTGGATCTTGCGCAACATCGAGGGACTCTGTAGTGTGCAGACTGGCGAGGTGTTGAGGATGATAGAAATGTATCTGGAAAGCTTCCAGTGTTGGCCAATGTCGTGGCTCAGATGTTGCTGAGTCTGGTGGCCAAAAGATAGACAGTTCTGCGCAACCGCTGAATCTAAACACCTTCAGACCTTCTCTTTGTGAGAATCGACGTAGCTCTCGAGTCAAGATATCTTCGCCATCCTCCGTGACCAGCAGACCCTCCGGGTCATCCTCCTGGCGGTATCGCGAAGAGCGGTATTGTAAAGAGAATCTGTTTATAGAAGTAGGTAACTTGGTGAGTGATCGAGCAAACTCGACTTTCTGGTGTGTCGACTTGGCATCGAAAGTCGTGACATCTAATTCTCTCAACCGCGTCGTCTTGCTTGCCATATACAAGAGCGCGCGCGGAGAAAACCCCATTCTCCAAGTGTCGTTTTTTAACTGGAAAGACCGTACCATGGGCAACTCTGGAATTCCATCTGGTGGAGATTCAACACGATCGCTAGACCAAGAGTCACGCTCAAAGAAGTCGCCGCGCAAGTTGAAATGTAAATTCAGTAGTGGTTCTTGGTTGTGTGGTACTCGTGTGAGAAGATCGAAGAGCTGTCGAATAATGTCGGTAGATTGTGCCGAAAGCTTAAGGTCATATCTAGTGGTTAAGACATGCAGCTGGCGTATATAAGACAGTCGTGTCGGTGTCAAATTGTTCGTAAGCGTTTTGTAGGAAGGGTTTCTGATTGCTTTGTATAACAGTCGGCGTTGTCCAGGTAGTTCGTAGGATATATGAAGCTCTCGGTATATTTTCGCTTCAACTATTGGCTGCCAACGTCGACAAAAGAGTGATAGGGGCGTAAGAGAGCCGTCTCCAGCATGATGAACGATGTTGGAGATGATCTCCGGGGGCAGATGGTCCATTTTGACAGCCGAAAGCCACCCGCCAGGGTGTTAGAAGACTGCCAAAATGGAATAGACGAAAGAATTTGACTACCTTTGTTAGTCTAGATTAGCATTTATGATACTTTATCCAGGTGGTCTAAGCCTTTGAGGATGATTATTCTGTTGCTTACCTGCTGCCGCTGTGATTGATCGGATAGTTTCCCATTAGGAAGAGGGTGGAAGGAAGAGATGAAGAGATTGAAATTCAGAAGACTGGGTGGAGGTCAGGTTTACGGTCCTCGCAATGCCAGTAATCGCTGCTGCCTTTGGTAATTTCAACAATAGCTTGCATTGTTACACCAACGGAGTTCAAGCGCGCACTGCCGAACAACGAAGTAAACAGCAAACAGCTTGGATACTCGCTGAGCATTACTATATAGATTATGATTGGAGCAAGAGTTATCATCCAATCAGGAAACATCAAGGCGCAGTGGCGGAGTGGTCTAACGCGATAGACTAGAAATCTATTCTCTTCGGAGGCGTCTGTTCGAATCAGGCCTGCGTCGTTTCTATAACTTTTGCTGGAGACCGAATAGCAAGTTCTTTTTTGCTTGCAGAGTCATTCTTCATGTGACTGTAAAGCACGAACAACATTATAAAAAACGGTTGGCGTCACTTTAACTTGAAAGAACAGTCAAATGTACGCTGCATATAACAGATATTTACAGCATAACTCAAGCATTAAATTAGCAGTTGAAGCAGTTAATTTCACTTGTCAGAATTACTAACAAGTAAGTACTAGCTGCTATATTTCCAATCTATCACGACCAAGGTGTTTCGACTTGTGTCTCTCGGCCGTTATCTGCCAGCTTTATAGCAGAAACCTTCCAACTCAACTCCCACATACGACCACAGCTCGCAGAGAATACGGGATCCCGTTCGCTCTCCCATCGTCAAGCTGCGAAGCG